>JAQIXG010000423.1:0-33302 GCA_034700105.1 Oconnorella tubifera
ATTCAGTTCTCGTTCTGGGAAATAATTTTAATTATCGTTCTTATTATGGTGAACTGAAGTACAATAATATTCGTTCTCGTTTTTATTTAGTTCACGAAAATATCACTGGTGGCAAGCGGCATCTACAGTCATGATCTATTTTCACGCGTGTAGTTGAAAATGATATGTTTTTTATTAGATTTTTTAAAGATGCAAAACCATTTAAAATTAGTTGTCAATTTGAGCTTTTCAGAGTTTCAGAGAAGAAACAAATGAATTTTCGGATCGTTCAACGATATTTTGTTAATATTTTCCAATATCTTACAATATTTTACAGTATTTAAACTGAAAGCGTTGTTTTCGGTTTAGAAAATTTAATGAAATTGTTGAGAAGTATGACATTGTATTAGTTGTTAATAATTAACCATAATGAATTAAACTATAGTATACAATTGTGCATTGCTGTGTAGGTAAAAAACGTGAAATCTGTAATAGAAATAATTATGTCTATAAAATTAAAATAAATTTAGATACAGGATGAATAAGATTTGTCTACAGGAAAATTTAATGATCGCAATAAAGCTGAAGTACTTCAATTTACTTTTGATTGACCCTATTGCACTTTAAAACCGTCCCATAACATCACAAAGCACTCGGCATTATAAAATCATGATGTGCTGTGTCACAAAATGTTGTACTCAGAATAAAAAGAATTAAATTATACTACTGTTTAGTGCAAAAAAGAGTCGAATATATTATATAGAGTAAATCAGCATAAAATAGACAGCATGTTAATACTGTGAGTAAATGTATATGAAACAATATTAAAGACTCGATATTCAGTGCTTGATGAAATTTTGCCCGTTTACGTACATGTGAAGTGCTTAAAAGCAAATGTTAATGCTATTCATTTCCAATTTGTTAATTATTATTTTCAAAAATTTAATTCGATTGTTAGTAAACTACCTTACTAAAAATTAAATATTTCAATTAAAGATGATCATATTATATACTAGGATGGCTCAAAATAGAATTATTCCCAAGGATCTTTGGTAACATTTAGGCCAAATGTAAGAATTCAGAAATAAAGTTGTATAGGCTTTCAGACAATTCATATTTACATAAATGGATAAAGTTTAATCCTAAAAAAATATTTAAATTACTTTTTGAGATATATTATTTGATTATCGAAAAGCATAGTCTTAATAAAAGATATATAACTTCTGTTCTATTCTACACTTTTCGATGAAATTTTGCCGAAAAGTATAATCACGAATTATCATGAATTAACTTTAACCGCCTGTTTCAGGAGAGATACATATGTATCGGATCCATACATATGTATCGATTTCCTCTTATTTGCGTTTTTTGAACCTAAAATGCTGCTTAAAAATCTGTTTATCTCCTTGTTTATGTACTGATTTTATATCGCCGCATTTGGCGACATAAACAGCTGATTAGCGCTACACATGGATTTTACCAAAGTAAACAAACATGGCCGCACTCAATATTGACATAAATAATGACCAAATATTTCAATTTATATCAATATTTCACATTACATGACTTATATTTCTTTGGTATATTATCTTTATTATATTATCTTTCATTTTATCATCAATTTATCGGACAATAAATATTCAAAACTTAAGAAAATTAAACAAAATCATAATAAAAAATCTCAATTAAATTATTAACGAAGGAAGCAGTGATTTATTATATAAATTATGAAATACATAGACGTCTCCTCGTGGGTAATTAGGGATCGTTTGATCTCGTGATGGTCTATTAGGAGGTGATAGATTCATTGACACAAATATAACGAGTCAATCGATATATTTTATATTTTAACTGTAGGCTTTGAATAGATAGAATAATTTATTGCGTAAAAGTCAGATTTTGATCATTAATATAAGCCATACTATTGATTGTAACCTGGCATCCCCTTCCAAATAATTGTATTGTGATTTTTAATGTTTCATCTTTATTGTTGTAAAATTAAAGAAAAAAATAAAATAAAAAAATAAAAAATAAATTCCCCGCCATTATCATTGCGCTTTAAATGCAATTTATCAACAAACTCATCTGACCTCAACATAACCCCAGATTGACCTAATTACAACCAATCAGAAAGCAGCTTACAAACAAATCGATACATAGCTAAAATTTGACTAAACACGTCTCCTGAAACTCATTTCAGCTAAATTTTAGCTAAACTCCGAATCTCTACATAGCTATATATCGATCGCATGTATCTCTCCTGAAACCGGCGGTAAGTCAGTCAAATTTGATTTAAATGTTAACATTTAACCAAAATATTATTAAAAATATAAAGCACGGGGGGATTCCTTTTTGATTTACCATGTACAAGAGATCACATATAGGCATCGTCTGCTAGTCATTGAATATAAATGTTTTAAGCTGATCAATTCTATACCTATTTAATTTAACTGTAAGCATAAAAGTCTATGCCAAAATGCAATAAAATTTATATTTATATTCAATAGCTTCTGAAAAAACGATACTAGGGTTATTTCATTTTCACATTAAATATATTCAAATCCGCTTTAGCTTTTCTATCATTACTTTTTCTATTGTATATTTGTCAAATAACCAAACAAATAAGTAGAGAATTATATAAAAATAAATATTATTCATTAATTAAAGTTACTAATTTATTACTGAATAAACATTTACTGTATATTTAATGTTAAGTTCATTGTAAAATTTCTTACAATCTAGCAGATAAAATAAAGGATATAAATTATTTATAGCGTTGACAACCATTACCATCTGGTCCTTCGCGATGAGTGATTCTTTTATTCAATTTATTAACCGCAGCTCGATGAGGTTGATGCGGCAGAGAGAAACAATAGCAGCAAGTTATCGATGCAATGAGAAACAACGAGGACATAGACGATGACATCATGATTCTATAACAGAACAATAAAACGTCATCAATAATGCAGCGCAATAAATGAAGTGATAAAATGTAGTCTTTAATTTAAATAATTCTGAACGATGTTAGCGATAGCAACAAAGTAGACTCATGTAATGTTAGTTATTATCTGAAGATAACAAATTTCAATGTAAGTTTTTCTCTGTTGATCCAATATATAAAAAGAAATACTTCACTGAACAATTGATGTTAAATCGAATTAAAATCAAGCTTAAATCAGCAGAGAAACCACAGGAAGCAATGGGGTGCCCCCCCCCCTGACATAACTGTTTTAATAGATTCATTGCAAGCTTGCAGGCTTTTACATATGCACTGTTTATAAAGCATGAAATGTTACAAAATCTCGCGATAACATGTAAAAAAAAGAAGCAAAAACCAAAAAAGTCATCATTTCATTTAATAGCGAAAAGATCGCCCACCCCTCTCCTATTGGGTGGCCTGGATCCGCCAATGGACTTAAACACATCGATAGAATTAAAAATTAAACAAATCGATTTCCATTTCGGTGATAAATAATCCAAATGTTTAACTTTATTTAACATTTATTTCAACATTAACTTACGCGAATTTCGAAAATAACTGTTATCAACTTTCAGTTTTGTTATTATATTTACTAACAAAACAGGAAGACTTTTCAAGAAACGAGAAAAAGAATATTTCGACGTTTATCAAAGTTTTATCTGCAGTTTCCGTCACTGCAGCTGGTTTAGCGCTGCGTGATGCGCGTAAATCAATTCAAATACTGTTGCAGGAGAGAGACAATGATTTTGTACAGCACGAAAAAGAAAGGCGCAAAAACAAACTCAGCTCACGTATCTAGCAACTATTCCGTACAACTCGCACAAACGCAGCTGGTGAATTTATGAAAAGAAGAAAGATACTACAAAAGAAAATTGATAGCTCAAAACCGTTGGGAAATTATTATGATCTGTCACTAGTGAAAGAACGTTTTAATACAAACTGTCACGTTTATTGGACAAGTGAAACAGTAGATATATGCCGTACGTGGAAATTTCAATATAACATATAGGCCTAACTTCATTATACCTAATGAAGGTATAAGGAAGAATTAGGAGAACAAACTCTAAGAATGTGATCATCATTTTATAGTCATTTGCTTGACATGATCTTCTTTAGACATTGCGAAAAAAAAATCAAAATTCATTAAAACAATTCATAACGTTCATGACGATCTTATAATGATTAATTTACAATTAATAACAATTATTTAGTAGGCCTAGATGCTTCAGAGGGAGGCGGACTTAATTTTTACAACTTGTGTAAAGTTACAAGTAATATCATGTACTGTAATCGATACATAAGATATAAAAATACAAATAGAAATGATTTAAACAGAAGAAATTATTTTATTTAAATAATTCAATTTATACAAATTGTTTTGTAAGTAGCATTTAGAATTCATGATACCTGCAACTGATTTCGAATAATGCTATCGAAAGAAAATTTCTTGACAGCATTATTTCTAAAATAAATGCGGTAATTTTTTTACGATTCTTAAATTGCACAAAATCAAAGAAATTATATTATTGATTCTCGACGCATTGTAATGATGTCAAAATACGATAATTCAATCTTCTTTCTTTTACAATAACAATTACTAGTGGACTTAGACCTACGTGACAATATAGATCTTTTAATTCGCCACACACGGGCAGACAAACAAACGGAAAATAATATAAAAATTAAATGATATCAACAAAAAGTGCAAACAAAAAATGTTGTGCGGAATAAAAAAAACAATTAATAATCATTTATTTTAAATGTTTAAATCAATTAGACAGAAAATTGCAATTTAATTACTTTAATAGATCATGATATTTATTCATGATATTTATTACTATAAAACTGATCAAAGATTATACAGTGCTGTTTTGAAGCACTAATTAAACCGAAAATAGTCAATAATAGCAATTACCTAAAAAAAGAAAAAAGATTAGATATTTAAAAACGTTATTTCATCGTTCTTTGATTGAATTCCGCCAATCTTTTAAAGTTCTAATAACTTTTTACTTTACTCCTACGTAAACTGAAGCAATTAGCTACCTAATCAATGTCGCAAATGCAAATGTGTAATATTCACAACTATAGTCTGTAATTAATTAATCACGTATTAAATTAAAAAATACTTTGAAGTTATTATTCTAGCACCTATCTTGCTGGAGTTCAACAAAAACTCGCGCACTTTCTCTAAATTTCAACCGAATACCGTGTAAATACTTGAATCTTATTAGCACACAAAAAGGCTAACATTAAGTAAGTAGTTGTTTTTTGTGTAAAATGCGTTTCAACAAAAATTTAGAAAAAATTCTCAATGCACCGAAATTGGAATACGTAGTCAATTTTTTACGCACACGATCTGAACCCCAGATCTCCTAATTCCTTATCATTTCATCAATCTGCTTTCGGCCACATGAGCCTACTTTCAACGTGTAGTTTTATTTTTAAATCACAGGCACCGTTACAACTGACAATAATTTCATCTCTTACTTCATTGCTTGGCTTATAATCTTTAAATATACTGTATATTATATAGAACAATATCGGTATCAATGCAGTTTTTCAATTTCAATGATTGTAGAGAGTTTTATTTTCATTAGTCTTTAATATAATAATATATAAAAAATTATGTGTTAAATGTTATACTTATATACGGCATTTCATAACTAAAAGAACTTTTTTGGAGAAGCAGCTTTCTGCAAGAAAATGTGATTAACTATACCGGAACGTAAAGAAAATAATAAATGTTAAATTTCTCATAAAATGAAAGATTTTTAGAAGAAAATTATTAATAAAGCTATACAGAAAATATTTTCTTTCAAATAAATGAAATAATCGAATTTTTCTCGGGAGTTGTATAGTTAACCATCTATTCATATTAGTCAGTCATCATCGTTAGGTCAGTCAATCATAGTGGCCGTAATCAGTCACTGCAAAATACAGTTTTAAATGCTTTATTTCAGTGAAAGCGACCGACAGAAATTGCAACAGAATTTCATCATTTTTCACTCAGCTCCATTATCGTTACATTCATACTAGCCTTAACTTATTCAATGGAGTCTTCGCTTTCAGTAATACGTGTCGACAATTCATCATGCAATCCCTGACGCAGCATCCAATCTTATTATCATCGACAACTAGTAACTATTCTGCACCTGCGAATATGCTACAATGATCGGTTTTTAAAAGCAACTAAATACTGTCAGTTTATAAATTAAGAAATATTACTACTGTTCTTAATTACTGGAAAAAAATATCGAAAAAATTAGTAGTTTTGAAATGTTTCTAGACTAATTAAAACATATTATAAAAGAAAAAGCTGATTTTATTTTGCTTTAACACAATGCTCGAAAGAGTTAATTAGAAACCTTGAAAAAATCTTTTCAATTATAATATCTTCACAAATCAAAGATAAATGGAAAAAAATAATGATTGATTTTGAATCCAAGAATGACAAAATTTGCGCGTGATAAATAATAAGAAAAAGTGAAACGCAACACTATGATTGACAATGAAAATAACGAAACGAGCGAGGTCTGATACAAAAAAGTTAGATGTGAAAGCATCTTTAGAAACGTGTCTGATATAATGCAGCAAGATGTCAAAGAAATCACGAGCTTCGCCTGATGCTTTGTTAATGTCGTGATGAGAGTTTTAACGCCTTGCAACTTAGTGCATTATAAAGAGACTACATCGAAGGTAATAAGTATTTAAGCATTTTTCGATATCAGCAGGAAAGGATAAGGAATGGGGCAAAAACGATGATCCCTCACATTAAAAAATATTTTTGTAAACCTATATAAAATTACTGAAATAAACGCATTCCTCCGTACTAGATACAAGGGAGGAAGTTGTCATAGCTTTTATAACTGTAATTTCAAGCAAGAAACAAATCAAATAAAACAAACTAGAAAAATAAATTTGAGCATAGTTTTAATTCACATTTTTTAATTAAACATTCAAGTAATTAGGCTAAGTGCGAAAATGGTAGTTGCCCTAAAAAAATATTATTATCTTTTCGGCAGTTATAAAATTCTTGACTCGAAAAAATCGTACAAAATTATGGATCAGGTCCTGGATATATAGAATAATAAACTCATTAAGATTCTAGCAGCGTTTTGTACAAAATCTTCCACTTTTCTACGTTATGCACCTGCGTGAAGTCACACTCGTATACCAGTTATATCGATTCTATTAAATTTGCGCAAATAAAGCCGTCACGAAATATTTCGTCGCAATTCCCAGAGTGTGAACATGTATCGAATTACTCTCGCATTTATACAACATTTAAAATAACAAACAATTCATGTCGTTTATATTGCAAATATTCATCTTGACGTCGAATAGAATTTAATTTTAAAATAAAAATACAAATAAATAAATTTAATTAGAACATGATATAGTTTTGAATTTAAATCAATTTAATATCTCATAATTATTGATGTAATAAGTTAAACAACTATCAAAATTATAATTTAGAATTTCAACCATTCGAAGTTTACTTATTAGAAAAATCAATAGCAGCCTTAATATGTTACTAATATGTTACAATCTATTATCTTTGATGCTAATTTTTTCTAAATAAAATAAATTATTTATTTATTTTGATATTTTTTTCAGAATTTTAACAGACGACAGTTATTGATCTTATTGACTATCTTTTCCAGAAGTCGGGACCCGAAGTTGCGTTTTCTCATAGCTTGTGGTATTGTTTTTTTCATACTGAGCATTACTTTCTAACGTATATATTTTGAAAAAAATCTACTTTTTAAATGCAGGACTCCTAAAAGGTAAAGTCTGTCAAAGTCAATGCGGCAAATGTTAAAAGCTAACTAGTTAATGTTTCGGCGGTTACGGCTTTTTATAGGACAAGGGGGTTAATCGAGTAGTCATACTTTCTCAGTACTTTTTCATCTACTGAAAACATCCGATGTACCCATTCATAGCTGAATCAATTCATATCGCCACTTTGCAGATTATGAGAAGACTTCGATTACCTTTATGGAAATCAAATTTGATAAGAGATTAAATACCAAGCTATTCGCAATCTTTGGATCCGCTTGAACCAAACCATCACTAACCAATGAATAAACATGCTACACTTTATACTTTTATAAAATAAAGTAAATAAATAAATTGGATAGTTAATTGAACTAAAATCTCATTACGATGTTGAGAATGCGTTTTAACTGAATTACATTCTGACTAACAATTAATTCTAGCTCCACTCTGCTCTGTGTCATTGAAATTATGCAAGTGTTTTTCTTTATGAAAATTCACAAATCACGGAGAAATTTTAAATAAATGTTTTTATTGTAAGCGACGATCAGGAGCTTTTTCAACCGCACGAATAGTACGAAGGCTAGCGTGCCACTCATCGAAATGAAGGCAATTCGTTCACCTGTACCTCTGGAGAGAGGTGACGACTTTTTCAGTCTTTAGGCCTACTCATTTTAATAACTTTCAATGTTAAGACTGTTATAATTCTAAATGTAATTATTTCATTTCTCTCTTTATGACATATATGGTGTATTTAGAAATGTTTGATAAATCAGATTACTTATATTTCATTATGTTCCAATCATGAGATAAAAAATTACAATTCACATCTATATATTGTCAATATTTTGTCATAGAATATTAATATTTATTAAAAGATTATTATTTATGAGATAATAAAAGGAAATAAATCAACAACTTCTTATTTTAAGAAAGTCTATACTCTGTTTTTACTCAATAATATTATAGAGAGGGGAATTAAAAATAATTAAATCTCAAAACAAAATGAATTCGTTGTTTTTTCCTCATTTTTCATCATAGACTCTTTCATTGAATCGTTGATCCATTAAAAAATATTAAGAGCATTGAAATAAATATTTGAATAGATGAATAGCGTGATTTTATAAAATGATATTTTTTATTTATTTATTTGTCATACGTACACCAAAGCTGTTATTTCTAAATATATGTCACATATTTGTGTCTTCGGATCCTTTCTTGCATTATGTAATGATTTTGTACATTTTATATATTTCTCTTCTGATTGAAGCTGAGTTGAGTTTACTGTAGGCCTATATGTGTTTTTTTGGATATATATAAAAGTTACTTATTAAATTGTTGCATATATACTGCTGTAGTAAATTTTGAACCTACCTTTATTCGAGTTCAAAGGTTCCGACTCCTTTACTGTAAACTAAGAAATCTTGTAATGATTTCAATTTGAACTGTGCGAGAATTTGTAACCTAGAATAAAAACACAGTACTAAACACTCTTCGAGCAGGAACTATCTATAATGACAAGCTTCACTGAACAAATGTTATATTTTGTACTACACTGCGGAGAGTGATTTGCAATGGACTACACTTCGATGCAGTATTGGATGCATCAACTACTGTAGATAAAAGTGTCATTCTTATAGGATCAGATCTAAGATTTTAGGACAGATGAGGTGGACAGGATTATTTGAAAAATAACTGTTGACATTTTGATTCTTATATATAGTATTAACTGAGAAGTTTCCAAATTCTCTCATGAAACTTTCCAATACATTTTTGTAATTAATAATTGAATAATAAACACGTTTAAACCAAACAGAAACGTTTTATACTCCCCATTCCCGAGCATCTACCAATGCCAGTATGCTTACATTCGTGTACTTTATATTAACAAATTTGATTAATTTCAGATAGGAAATTAGACTTTCAACATAATTTTCGTTATGCTTAGGCCATATAACTATTTATTTATTTATTTCAGAAACTGATAAAATTGATAATAACATGTGATATAGCAGTAAAAGATCAGATCCAGGAATATCAGGTCATATGACACTAGTGATATCCCTTCACTGCATAAAAACAAATAAAATCATTGCTATACCATGTACATACAATAAAACAGTGACGTATAAAAACATTAATCTTTAATTAACACCATATAAAAACAAATTTTAATGTCAATGAACTATTTAAAATTTACATTGGAATAAAAATAACATATTAAAATTTATATCAACTATACCGAGTCAAAATTCTGTTTTAAAAACTTCGAAAAATTGCATTTAATTAAACATTTTTTGAACGCATATATCGAGTCCGCTTGGCTGTATCAGCCGATAGAGAATTCCAAGGACCACAAACTCGTGAGCTAAAGAAATGTTTTCTAGAACACGATCGTGGTCTTTATATAATTCCATCTTATGACCTCTGCTGACACTAGACTTAATATGTAAACCATACACTTCGGAGGGCCAGATACTAAACCATGCAAAATTTTATAGCAGAGAACAAGATCAGCTAGCAAACGACGAAGTTCAAGCGAAGGAATACCCAGCTTAGCAAGTCTAGTTGAATATGATACATTTTGCATAACATTGTAAACAGCGTTTGTACAGACTCAATAGCTTCAATATTGTATAATAAACTAGGAGACCAAATTGAAGAACAATATTCAAGAATAGGTGAAACATGTGATTTATAAGCCTTTAACAGTAAAAATGAGTCTTTAGATCTAAAAGCACGAAAAAGTAAATGAATTCGTTGCTTAGCTTTAGCGACAATTTGATTGATATGGGATGTAAATGATAAACTGCTATCAATTGTTATTCCTAAATCTTTTACTTTTGTTGTATTTTCAAGATTTTGTCCATCGATATAGGATAATTTCTAAGCACAATACATAGATAATTGAAAAAGATAGCCTGGAATCTTTAACTTTATTGACAAGGGGATTAATCACATTAGGAAAAAATATCATAGGAGATATTTTATATTTTATAGACCGGGGTATAGGGAGTGGTGGGTTGATGCGAAATCGATTGAAAAATATTTCAATATAAAATAATCTTCAAAAGCAGAAGAATGCACATTCTCTACATTGATCGATTATTAAAGAACAATAAAATTGAATCGGGTACTTCAACGAAAACAGACATGAAAGTTTATATTCAAACATGAATAACATTTAAAGGAATTGACTATTGGCGTGTATTAAGCTTCCACAACAGAGCTTTACACTAATAGAATCGGAAACAAAGACATCTCATAGTTTATTAAAGAAGTCATACATCACGACTGTATTCTATAAAATAAGGTTACGTGAAAGTTTGTGAAAGTATTTGGACAGCTTAAAAGCATTAAGCGGTTCTTTATATTATTCTTCTAATGAAATATTATGTGTCAGGCTATCCGAGTGTATTAGATGATATCGTAATAATTGGCAACAATTCTTTTACTTAAGGCTTAATTATTTTAAATGATTAACCTATAGTAAGTTGTTTATTTACAAAAATTAGGCCTAAATCAAAGTCACTGTTCCTAGTATATGTTAGCTTAATAGATAATGATATCGGTGAAAGTTAATGTTTGATGTAATACTAGGTAGCATACATTATCTATCTGTATAAACAGACTTTTTACAATTGCTTAAGTTTAGACTTTAGTATTACTGCATCATTAACGTTTAACTTTAACGTTACATAATTTAATATAATTTGTATTCATTTTCTAGGTTGTGTTATTCTTAGGATCCACATTTTATGCACCACATTGGCTTGCAATTTTTTCCTCCTTTTTTCATATTGACTCTGCATTGCGAAATCCACAAATAAACATAAAATTTAATCAAAAAACAGATTCCATTCAATGCATAATTTATCTATAATATTATATACATATAATTAATCTACTCTAAATTTGTCTAGACATCACACTAATGATATTTTTACTTTCACCTTGATTCAAGTTGACATCAAATAATTGACACCATTCCAGTTTTTTCTGTTTCAAAAGATTAAATTTCTATATATGATAGCATGATACAAACATCAATAATATATCACACACATGTACTAATAATAATATTATAATAATAAATACAATAATTCTGCATACAGAAACCACCGCTATCTTGTTTCTTTCACAACTTCCATATCATATATACATGGTACACATACACACACATTATAATAACACAACTCTGTAGGATCACAAGCTTATATTTTCTCCATCAGAAGCGCTCCTTCTAAAACTTAGGAGATCCATTTTGTTGCACCTCATCAACACTCCTAAGTGGATCTGGACTCTCACCGGCCCTGCCTTGACCTCCCATGCGGAAAAACTGCTTCGCCGTCTCGCTCCTGTGTCGCTTCTCGTGACAGAGAGACTTCAAAACCTTGGGATGATAACATTTTGGATCGCTGATCATGCGCAAGAGAAGGTTGCGCTGGCGGTAAGCGGGGAGAGGACCGTTCTTGGGTGAGGTGGACACGAGTTCTGAAAGAGTGGGGATGGAGGGGATTGATGGAATGTTGTCATCGTATGGGAAGACTTCATCGTCTTCGAGTATGGTGGGTGTTTCATAGGGTTCTTTGTCTGGACTCATTAACGAGTCCTCAGAGCCAATCTAAATTGATGGAAAATAGGTTAAAGCATTTAGAGAAATAAAATAAATTGATATTTAGCAAAAAACTTTTTTTGTATATGATTAGTATATGTATATGATTGTATATGATAAGTTTTTGGTATATGAGTATCTAATTTAAAAGTTTTATTCATACTTACTTTTAATTTAAACTAATATTACTTATTTACTTGTGTATTTATTCAAAATATTTTGCATATTTTCATTGAAAGCTGTGCAAATCACAGTTTAATGTAAAGTTCAGGTCATATTTATTTGAAGCTATTTTATGTTTTAAAACTTCAATCTTTATAAATGATAGTATTTTTTACAAGTCTCTATTCAATTAGTATCACCGAATATATAATTGGTTTCTCTAATAATAATCATCTATATATTACAGTTAAATCTACTAAGCCTTAAAATAAATTAGGCCGATACAAAATTGTGATGTAATACAAGTGCTAATTATTTCAATATTGGAATATTTCAAATTTTAAGACATTTAATATTTACATTATCAGTCAAAAAGTGTCGTACCTCAAGTGATGCGATTCTTTCAAGATGTTTCAGCGCGTCATCCTCCTTTCCCTTGTCACACACTGCCAACACATCAGTGGCCATTTCTGAGATCACGTGCCAAGCAAATATGACGTCATCTTCTTTAGCCTGTTGGGCGCAAACTGCAAAGCGTATGACGTAGTAGTCATTGATGAGAGCTGGGACCATGTGGATCTTGCCTGACATATTAATCGCTCTCAAAAGCATCTGCGTTTTGTAGTTTAGACCCTGGGTAACAAAATTGAACGAATTTAATGACATTTTTCTAACATAAAGTAAATTGAAACTTTCAAAGTTGAATATAAGAGATTGAAGGAGATTAAGAGATTGAAGGAGATTAAGAGATTATTACGAGGTAAAGATTAAATACTAATCAAAACTATTAAAATTTATTAAGTTAAATAAAATATGATTGAATACAAACTTTAAGTCGAAAGCAGACGAGTCCCATAGTAACCTTTCCTAGAACTTCAAATCGAAAATCTTTCAATATCAGATTTTCAAACATTTTTGCAAGTCGACAGTGCTACAAGATTGCAAGAAAAGGGCACTGCTGTACAAGTTTGTAATAAATTGTAAAGCAGGCTTTAACTAGAAACAAAACAATTGCAATAGTTTCCGCTGAAAA
This sequence comes from Oconnorella tubifera, assembly GCA_034700105.1. Classification (NCBI taxonomy): domain Eukaryota; kingdom Metazoa; phylum Annelida; class Clitellata; order Enchytraeida; family Enchytraeidae; genus Oconnorella; species Oconnorella tubifera. The sequence continues at coordinate 13,546 of JAQIXG010000423.1, forward strand.
GATTCCACAACTGATTAATTAGGCATAATATAAAAAAGTAAGTCAAGTATTTTTGAAAAATAATGTAAAATTATCGAATAAATTCTTTAAATAGATGGATCTTGTAAATTAGTAAACAAAGTTCTGCATTAATGACGTAAGAATAAAGCTGGAAAATATGGAATATTGAAAATAAACTCATTATTGTATAACATATAATGACAATTTAAGATTAAACATCCATAACTTTCCACAGTTAATCTATGTTAAAAGATCATCAGGATTTTAATGACAACTTTTATTGCTAATATCTGAGTGAATGATAATAAATTACAAATGTTTCTTGGTGGTCAACTATTTGATCCTGGACCATAAAAGTTAAATAACACTGACCTCACGAATGTATTTTTGTAAACCCTCCACACCATACGTACGAATGACAAACCACAGCTTCAATGCTCTAAAACGACGACTAAGCGGAATTCCCCAGTGCTGGAAAAATGTTCACAAATAATTAATTAATGATAAGTGTTAAGTTTTATTTTGTGCTTACAAAAAGTTCAGTTCAATCACTTTACTAAAAAATCAAAGAAGCATTAATTTAATTAGTAGAATACTGCTCCAAATGCATTTACAGTATGCTCTAATTGATAAATTGATAAATTAATTAATTTAAGATAAAAAATTCTTTTTATAAATAAGAGCAGAATTCAAAATTGATCACATTTTTAGAAAAAAGCTTTCCTGTTATAAGCATTAGGTAAAGTAACACTTTATATTATAAAGAATAAATGTAATAATAATAATACAAAAATATGCAGCGTGATAATTACTAAATATCAATGGTAATATTTACATCACATTTTTTTCATAAATAAAATATTGCTGGCACTAATAATTATAATTACAAGAAATTATGCAATGAATTTTTTTTCTTACCCGAAAATCAACAGCCTTATCTGAAACATAAACAAGAAATCTATCAATTTCAATTTATAAAGGAAATTATCATGAAAAATAATATAAAAATATAAATTTCTTTTTAAATACAATATAACTTATTAAATTTAATAAACCAATAAGCTGACTATTAATTAAATTTGATTTAATTAAATTTGATATAGTTTATAATATTTAAAATGAGTTAAGTATTTCATGTTGTATAATATAAAGAAGTGCAATATTCAACAGTGCAATATACAATAATACATAGCAATATACAATAATAATAATTGTTATATAATATAATAAAAAATAAAGTTACCAGTTTGAACAAAATAGCAAACAAAAAGGTTGAGAAACGATCAAACATTTAAAAATCAGACAATTAAAAAGTGTCTTTCGAAGCCAAGACACTTTTGAACCAAATAAACAATTGACCAATTGAACCAAAATATAATTATAATAACAAATACTCGTATATTGCCAAGATGCAACAACTTTCAATTGCATCTTACCTTAAGAAAATAATAAGGAAAAATCGAATAATATTTCTTTAATATTACATAATAACATGCGAGTCATCATGTTGTAATAAATATTACAAACCAGAATTGGAATGTTGCAGATAGAGTGGATCAACTGTTAGAGCGTTCATTAGTAACTTACGATCTTGAACCCTGCACAACAAAAATTTAGAATCTGATACAAACATACACTATAGCAACAACTAGTTAGGTATATATGCTATGCTATCAACTATTATCCGCTTTAAAATTAGTTATTATGCATAGTAGCTATATACAGCGATGATATAGTATTACTATAGATTTAAAAAAACTAAAAATAACAGTTAAAAGAAAAGTATGCATCGGCAAGAAGAACCTGATGCTTTACTAGAAAAGTCCAAAAATTGTCAGTACAAGTTTTTTAATCGAAATAACTGATCTTACCACATAGTCGAACAGTCAAAGTTAACCAGCATCCATTTATTTGGATTCATGTTGATTGAGTTTGCAAACTGAAAATAATTTCAAATATATGCATGTTATTTGTAAGAAATTAGAATTAGTCAATGCAATCTAAAATTCTGCTTTTTGAAAAATCAACAAGTAATAAAAGAAATTCAAATTATTTACTGACTTTCTATAAAGCAAAATAGTATTATCAAATTCAGAAGAGATATATGACTAATTTGATCATCTTAATGGGCGTCACTAATTGTGTATCTTTCCGGTGACATTCAACGATTATATTATATCTTATATATATCTTATTTTTGGGCGGTGCTTTACCCCCCATTGTCTGTCAAATACATCCTTATTCATTTTAAATAAAACTACCTTCACTGGGAATTGATAAATTTTATTCAGTGTGCTGATATAACAAGTTTTCTCAACATTTGTATTGATTATAACTTTCTGATAGTACTCTCGAACAGTCGCCATATTTTTCAGATGACATATCTCACCCAGTTTAATTCAATACCCATTCAAAACCAAAAAAAACTTAGAAACTCTTACAATACTCAGCAATAACTAACAAAAGAATCATAAAAAAACACACAAAATAACTACTAATTGAATACTATTCAATAATAATGATAACTATTAAATAACAATAACTACTGTTTTAGTCTACGACTATACCTCGATGCCTTTAATGAGATGCTGATGTTCAGGACAGATGAGAGCACTGCCGGCGTACGCAGCGTCCACATGCAGCCAGACATTTTCACGCGCACACACTTCACCCAACTCAGACACGCTGTCAAAGGAACACACGGCTGTTGTACCAACTGTGCAGCAAACCTAAAATAAATATCAACAAATCTTACACTACTTCATATTTGAAGTTATGCGTGTTATTAATTAATGTGTCATTAAAGCGTGCTAGTTCTAATTAAATAAATTCTTAATTATATCGTTGTATATTATATTATAACCGTGAGTGTTATTTAAAATATATGAATTCAACGAATATATGGTAATCTTGGTAAAAAGCATGCAGAAAATTGAAATAGAAACATGCAGAAATTAAGCTGATGCTCGACTATAATGAAAATCATAATAATAACAAATAACAAAATAATAATAATACAATTGCAACGACAACACAGTAATTTAAACGATTGGTCTACAAAGTCTGTATATTATGTGCACTAAATAAATTTTTTGCAACAGTCGCTTTGCGATTAAAAAATTATAATCTTTAATCAAATCACAAAAATTTACTCTAAAATTTTTTTATTTTACAATATATTGCATATACTGAAGTAGTCTATATTATTTATATTTGTATATTTAATCAATAATAACAAAAAAAATCTATACTATTACTAATGTTATAATATTTAATCAATACACTAGCAACAACAATAAAGATGTTTATAATTAGTTTAATTTAACATTTTAGTGTTTTGTAATAAGACTTAGAATACTTACATAAAATGGAACAAGTCCAAGTTTCTTGTCTTCCTATAAGACATCAAAACAATTGAATACATTAATCATTTTTAAGAATGATTTTTATTTTTTTTTAGCGTTTAAACTAATAACGCAACCGATGGTTTTATGCATTTCTGATACAATATTAAATTATCTTAAATCCAAGTGCCACCTCTAATCCATCCTAAGTTTTTATCAAACAACTCAACTGCCAAATTTAAAAATTTAAAAAAGTTAGCATTACGATTAGGTTATACTATGAAACATATATTCAGTGGATATATGTCAAACTGTCTTGTAAACTGGATAATATCCACTTGCTTTAGTTTATATTACCATCTAACACTAGTTCTAAAATGTAGCAATTGACACGAACTCGAGTGATGACGTCTAGACGCCAGTGGTATGTATAAATATTATAAATGCTTTTCATTATAGTGTAACGAACAAAGTAATCACATTACTTGTAAAAAATTTAAAGTACAAACTCAACATTTCTCTATCTTTGCTTACCACCATGGCCTTCTCAAGGGTCTCTCCTCGAAACGAATAATCTTCGTCAATATCAAGTTCTCTCATTTTCACCAGACTGATCATACCAGCTTTTTCCACGCAAGAATGAGCCTGTGAAATCAAATTTATAAAATTTAATTGAACTAAAAATTAGATTTTAAATTAAAAAACTATAACTATACTTTTAACATTAAATTTCATGAATTTAAATGAGGCCATAAGTAATTGGAATTTAATTTTGAGTATAAAAATTATTTAAAATACAAAACATGGTGTGCAGTGTAGAATTTGTGAAAGGCAGAATTTTGATTTGAATTTCTTGAACTAAAATTTCGCAGGGTTGCTAGTTTCAAGAGAAAATAAATGTTTTATTTACTGTCGTATACAACGAAGAGCAAAAATTCATGAGATATTTTGTGGATTCACATAACTTGGAGTGCAATTTTACAGTAGTTATTAAAGCCCCATAGATACAGTAACGCTCAAATTTCAAACAATATTTCAAGCCATCATTTAATACCAAGTAGTTTTTACTGAAAATCCGAAAATTTCTTTCAAGACATTTTAGATTCTCTGCTCCTGATTGTGACAACAGCAAGTATTTGTAATATTTCTAGGCTTAAATATTAAAATATTTATTATAAAATTTATAAATATCCATAAAGGAATATAAATTAAGAAAATCGTTTACAAACCAGCTTTGAACAATAAGCGACCAGTTTAGAGAGCAGTGTGCCCTCTGCTACTCCGGGGAATTTTAGTTTCAAATCTCGTATAGCAGCGTGACGTGCCACAAGCATGCTAACAAGAACACACTCACTGGCCGAACCCTGCAGGACACCGCCGCCCTTACCGTGCTCGTGGAGGAACTCTCGTGGTAGGCCAATCATTTTAGCTACACAATACCAGAAGATTTAATTCTTTTTTGATTAGGACTATAGTTTCTCAAAAAACGTAATATTTAAAAATTCTTTGCATATTTTATTGAACTTAGATCGAAATTGGGAGTAGTTATATCCATGCCATACAATTCATATATATAAAGTAAGTCGAAAAGTTCAGATATAATCCAGAATGATATTTTATTGATGATCTTTTAATACTTTCTGCAATGTTATGTAAATTGTATTCGCTTGGAGCACTGCTCTTATATAACGTTTTGGATAGCTTCTTTAATCAAGACATTGTTGTGAATTTGTGAAATAAACATATCGTTAAATCTATATACAAAGATTTTAAATTCTTTTCATACTTATATCATTAAACATTAGAGCATATTCAATTAACTTAGGCCTATCTTATACTTAAATACTCTTATTCCAAAATGAAGATCTATTTGCGGTTAATTTTAGTTATTATATTAGTTTTTTAAACGGATGTGATTTCATTTTCATATACCGTTACAGTTTGCGTTCTAATTTTGTAAATAAACATCTAAAAATAACTGTAAGTATAATAATTATTGCTTTAATCGCTATATAAAATGTATCCTGAACAATTTTCAGTAGTGATAATTATTTTATGCTTACCGACCCAATCAAGTACAATCATTTCTAACTCAGTGCAGGCTGGACTTGCAGCCTACGGAATGAAAAAAATCGTAGTTATAAATAACTAAATAATTATATAAAGAAACGACTTTTATTAAATTAAACAGTATAATCCAACAAGTCACTTGATCAAAAGTCGCTCCCACGATGAGGATGCATAGCGTTCAAGATATCATTTTTTTTGTTAATTAAAGTTATAATAATTCATTTAATGCTAGTATATATAGTAAATTTGACAAGCTTACACTTTTTGCTAAGATGCAATTTCATGTGGCATGCTTTAGGGGCATAAAAATAAAATATAGGTATTTAAAATAGAGCATATTAAATTTTGATATATCAGAATTAATGATGCTGATGTTGATAATTTACTTCATTGCACTTTTAAACCTATAGCTATAATTATCATATACATTTGAAAATCAATGCTATAACTGAGTGTTTATTGAAAAAACTATAAATAAAATTTTAGTTATAATACTCTAGTATTTTACTGTGCTGTCGATTTTACTATTATCAAAAATAAAGCAATTTTCACAAATTAATTTACAAAAAATTATGACGTTATAGTAATTTTTTCTTAAGCGGTTAATGAATTTTTTTACATATTGTTATTTTTTCAACTTTTAGTTAAGTTTGTCTTTAATTGATAAGCATATACTGTATTGTATCCAATCCTTATATCGCTAAAAATCGCTCTCCTAACAAGATTTATTTTGATTAATTTATTTTTTACGTTCGCTTATTTCTGACAATAAATCGAACAAAACATTTGTATACCGTGTTCAAATAAGATTTAACAACGAATATAAAATATTATTCTTATATTACAAAAGTTTATTTACTTCGTACAAATTCAAAGATACATAAAAATTAAATTAAACTTAAACACATTAAAAATAATAAGTGATTAAATTAGTAATTCAAATAATTAGGTATCATCACTTAATTATTTTGACTACAACGTGCGGTATAACTTAAGACCTACCCATGAGAATCCAACGCAACCAATTGCATCAGATAGCATGTCAGCGAGAATAGAAGGATAAGAATTCCCAGCAGGAAAATAGGCGTGAAACTGAGGATGTTGCCAATGAGTTATCTATTTGATAAAGTAATAACAAAATTATCTAATAAAATTAGTTTTAAAAAAATATGGGAGAAAAAAGTCAATGTATTTAAACTAATCACAATATCATATAAATACCATTTGAGAAGAAATGATTATTAAACAGCTAAAAATAATGTTAAGGACTATTATTATATCAATGAGAATGAAGTCAAATTACAGAAAAAGAGAAACATTAATAGAAGATTCATTCGATTGTGTGATTATACTGTTTTAACCAAAGTTATATATGATAGATTAATACCCATGCAGTTAAAATGCTAGCCCTTTCTTTTAAAATAATAAGACACGCCCCCCTTGGTATTTATTCTAGTAGCCTATAGTTGTTAACCTAGCTAGTTTTTTATTCAAAATATTATACTATTAGAAAATACTGCGTAAGAAACGTAGAGTATAAAGATATATGAATAATAAGCAACATATTAAACTTTCTTTGAAAACCGCTAATAATTATTACTGCGGTTTCATAATAAATGTTCTCAATATTAAACATGACGCAAATAGATTGCAACCATTTACTACTAATATCATATTTGTGACATTAACAGAGATTTTATAAAATTGGTTTAGAGGTCTAACTACATTTTTGAGTTGAAAGATTAACTTAAGCAGTAGGCCTATGGATGTCCCTGTGTGTGTGTGTGTGTGTTTGGTGGCCGAGTTTTGCAAAGAAATTGATAATAAATGAAAAAATCAAAAAGTAGCCGACCTACACAAAACGAAACATTGTAAATTTCTTTTCCTGCCACAGAAAAGTCAATTTTTATAGACGTTGGCCTACAGACAAAAAACTGACTATTTGAAACTTAAATTATTCATCTTTCTTTAGCATCAACAAAACTTTGTAACAATATATAACCAGTATCAATGCTACTTACTCCAGGCATGATAGCGTGATCAACTTCGTGCATGATGGAATTCCAGTCTTCACCTTTCTGAGGAGCTTTATTTGGAAGCATATCCCTCAGGTAGCCGGGCTGGACTTCTGGTAGAACACGCCGCTCAGCTATCCCGTCCATATAGTCTGCTATGTAGTCCACCATCTCACGACCACGTTTACGAAACTCGTTGGCATCCATATTTCAAAGACGAATGTTTAGATTTTAAAAAAGTAAAAGTTGATACGTTAGTTGTAGTTATATTCAAGTTAATCGACGATGATTTTCATACCCAGTTTGATTCTTTAAGAAATTATTACCACAGTTGACCACAGCTAGTATATTTGCTAAAAAGATTAGCTTAAAATTCTTCGATATAATGCGTATGCTGAGGATAAAGTAATAAAAATTCGTTTATTTTAAAGTTGTATTTTACTGTATATTAATATGCCTTCAATAAATAGCAATATACAGTATATAGGCCACCTGTTTAAACTTTGTAGCTGTTATCCGATTATTACGTAAACTGAATATTTCCTAACTACTCTTTCCATGTGCGTCTATAGTAATTGTTCTACTGTTTAATACCTGAAATTTATTTTATTATTGAAACAATCGCTTTGTTCGATATCGTTGTCACTTAACAAGATGTTTGTGATAACTCGATGCAATAATTCGTTTCGTAAAGCGATAGATTACTTTATACCGCAGCGCACTGATGTGGTTTGCTCTTATACTCAACTGTCATTTTCTTTGCTTCCGTAAATTTGTCATAGTTTTTCACTGATTTCATTACTAATAGTCTATAGTAGAGTAACCTTCAATAAGAATCCGGTATAATTATAAGCCTACCTAATATGTATGCCTGTTCGTTCTTATGAGCGCGTCTTCCGAAATGGTCGCTCAATTATAATTAGCCCACACAATACATCTAGTGTTTATAAAAAGTACAATAATAAGTATTATCAATTACATCTAATTTGATAAGATTACACTGGCAGGAGTGGTCATACTTTTTTCTGAGAGACACTCATTTAACAGCAATTAGATGGCGTGCAGCCAAAAGAAAAATTAATCTGGACTTACAATTTCTCATCTACAAAAACCGTTACGACTTTTTTTGGTTGTATTAAAAAATAAGAATTCAATACTACAATTTTTCTCCAAAAAGCCGTCATAACCTTTTTGCTTTCTATACTTTTCCAAAAACCGTATTGATTTTTTTCATTGTAGCTTGTAGACCGAATTTTAGATGGGTCGCAATAAATGGTTCGGCCCGTCAAATTTAAAGTTCGTTTTTCAAAAGATCGCACGCAGTATTATAAGCATATTCGTAGATATCGTTCTGCGGGCAGCATACGGACCGCGGCCCGCAGCTTGTCCATCCCTAAAATACAGGATCTAGAGTAGAGCCTAATTATAAAAAATAGAGCTATATAACTTGTTACTAATTCAACTATTGCTTCTTTTTAATCACTTATATAAACAACCGGCTAAAATAATAATTACTTAATTATTGGTATTATTGAAACAATAGGATAAGTAGTAAAAATAATTTTCGTTGATATTTATCGATGAATATGATTTTTTCTAAATATTCTATCAAATATATGGTTATCGTCAGAATTATTTAAACATATTATTATTTATGCTTAATGTAATACTTCATGCAAATTGTTAAAGTTCATCTGCGAAATTGATAAAAAAAATTACGTACTCACTTAGTACATGGTTTTAATTCTTAGAAATCCTGGAACACATACAGTATATAACTATAATATATGCGCATATATTATAGTCATATTATAGGAATTCTAAGAAAAGAAACTATTATAGGTAAGTACTTTTATCAAGTTCGTACAAAAAACTTCAAAAATTGAATGTAATTTTTGGAGTAGATGTTATTTGAAAGCGGAAATAATATCGATTAGTGTTGTTTTTCAATATAGCACCTCTGTTCTTCATTATTCAAATATATATGAACCCTATAACACATTAAAATATCAGATAAATAAATAACTTATAAGTTGAATATTATAATATAATTTTTATCTTTTATTCAAATATTATATTATTTAACTAATATAATATGTATGTTACTAGGTACATATTTATTTTAATTATAATGAGCAATTTATTTTAATTATAATGAACGGAGGTACTTTATTAAACACATTAACCAACATGCTAAGAATTTTTATTCAAGAAAATTTAACACCTTTTTAATGGACACAAAAATAATATTTAATAAAATATTCCGCTTTAGATTGCAAGTCGTCAAGCATATCCATTTCGTATTAAAATATACAGATGTAATATTTGTTATATGATACAGGATTGAATTTTTTGATTCCCAGTCTACAATTTAAACCACTTTACCACAAATTACAATGTATGTGCACATTGTACTTTTAAACTATTTGCAACATAGTACAGTTCTAATAGAGATTAGTTAGAATCTAGATAGATTTTTAATGTTTCTTTTCAGTTGCAGATTTTTGATGTTGTATAAGATTTTTATGTTTTATTTTCTGTAGTACAGTTTTATTCAGTGTTTTCTGTTGTTGCAGGCAGTGCCTGTGCCTAATGGAGTGTCAAAAGCTTTGAAAGAAACTTTTATCGATTGTGGAAGAAGACAAAATGTTGAACTGGCTGAAATACCTAAACACTCCAACTTAAAAGAGGTGTTAAATTCAACTTAAAGTTTACAATTTTAATAATTGTACTTGAATTGAATTTGAACTTTATTTCTGTAATCTTAAGGTATTGCCTGAATTTTAATTATATTTTAATTCTTTAATTTTAACCTTAATGGCATTTGAGATACTACAGTCTCAAATTAATACTTCAATCTGCTGATCTTTTTGTTATTCTTAGTTTTAACAGTATTTACTCATTTGAATTTTTGAGAAAGAAATGGCTTTGATTTTATTTGATAAAACCTGTTTGTAGATCATACCTGAAGGTGCTCCTTATTTCTATGCTGAACTTCCTGATGGTGCCCGATTGGTTTATCGTATGTCAAGAGGCTTTCCTTTGCAATTTGGAAGGTAAATCTCTGATAAATATCTTAATTTTTGTTGTTTAATTTCTCTTCAAAGTGCTATTACAATTTAAATATTTATTACGTTTCTTTGCGTGGTTTTACACATTCAGTCTTGTTGCTGTAATTATGTATTTGTAGTATTTCACTGATAAAATTAAGATTTTGTGATACCTAGTCTATAGGCTTTTGGTCTATAACATTACATTTGGTCTAGTAACACTTGGTCTAGTGACACGTGATCTAGCCATGACCCTCACATCACAGTAGATGAAATATCGGTAGATCAAATGTTCGTAGATTTAAAGTCGTAGACCAAAAGTCTATACGAGTTAACATGACACCATAAATTAATATTATTGCTAATTTCACGTACTAAAATTATCGTAATTAAATTAATTACTTTAATTAATTAATTCAATTAATTGCAAACGTTTACGACCATAAATATAAACGAATTATTGTGACATTATAAATTATTATTACTCCCAAGTTTCATTTAAGTCTTTTTTGTCTTTTTAATTCAATAAATGTATAAAAGTAAGTACTTTAACTTCTTTAATTTGTTTTTAACGTTTGTATTATAATTCAGAGAAGTTCTTGCCAATGAGGCAATCTTAAACATGCCAGAGAAGATTGACTGGAAATCCTGCCAAGCATCTAAAGAACAAGAAACCAAAATGGCAACCTCCTTCAGAGAAATTTTCAGCAAATTTGACTTTACGTAATTAATTAGATTTTAACTCAGTTTGTGAAAGTTCTGTTGGTAGTTGAGAAAGAGATATATTGGCTCTAAATGGACAGTATCTTAGTTATGCTTGGTGGAAGCTGATTTGAACTCGAAGTCTAGAAGTTGTAGCTTTGATTCCTAATAGCTTAATCTGAACCAGTTCAGTTGTTTTAAGTTTTTTTAATGTGAAACACTGTAAGACTATTTTGGTACAATTTGTACAAAATAAAAAAATTGGGGGGGGGGCAAAATTTGTCACCCCGCACAATGCATTTGATATATCATTAAAATGTTGATGAATTGTATCTTAATTTTTACTTGATGACAATGTTGATATTTTACTTGAAACAATGTTGATTTTCTCGATTCAATTAATGCAGTTATGTAGTACATTTTTCAAATAAACTTTTCTTGAGGTGGGTATTCACCGACTTTTTTGCCCCCCCCACTCGACTCTTAGTTATAATTAGAAAAATAAGCGAATTAATCGATCAATCAATTGCACACCTTTTTTTAGTAGCGGTCTTTAGATATAAATGATTAATTTTCACTTGTATTTAGAAAGTTTAATAGGTTTTTTTTAGATTTAATATAAAAATTCTAATAACCATGCAATATTTTAAAGCAATAATTATTTATAATCAATTAAAAGAAAAAAATTAAAAGAAATTGACTAAATAACAAATTAAAAAACAATATGAAATATAGTTTATAATATAACAATCTATACATAACACGTATGGACTAATAGTGAAATCAATTTAAGGCAGACAGATAAATACAGTAATTAATACAGTGAGACAAGCAAAATAATACAGTTTTCATCGAATTTTAAATTATATAAAAAAATTCACTTTGATGACTATACAATAACTTGGTGATCCAGTTGTTATTACAAAGTTTGTTCATCAAAATTAATACCATAATAAAGTATCATGCACTGTGTTAAAGAAATCTCTTTTAATAGCTGTCACTAATAATTATAATAAATAATTTGAGATTCAAGTTAATTATTGTACTGTTGTGTGATAATTAAAGAAGTTAAAAAGTTATTTAGTTTAAATGTTCTCATTTAATGCAGAAGTCGACTGTTCAATTTCAAACGATAGAGTACTTTCAAAAACTGCACTTTTGTTTGCAGTATTGATTGAAGTAAAATTGGTTTTAGCTTTTTGAATGCAGTTATAGTTTTCATACACTAATGCCTCTTTCAATTTTGTAAGCCACTAATTGTTTATAAAAAGAATTATTCATAATATCATTTATAAATTAAAAGAACTATTAAAGATAATTATTCATAATATGAGTTGCAAATTAAAAGAACTATTGAAGATAAATATTCATAATATCAATTAATAGAATTATTAAAATAATAAAAATTATCTACTGACTATAACAAAATGGATTAAACCTATTATAGAAAATTAAAAGATTTATAAAATCATGGCATATTAAAAAATGTATCGTAATATATATGACTCGACTACATATAGAGCTCGTTCTAGAAATCTGAGTTTGCTAATGGAAAATAATATATGTAGGATGCAGAATTATATATAGAGTTAAATTTATATATTAAAAAGGTGTTTTAATACAAAAGTATTTTACTATAAAAAATTTACTATTAAGCCTTTATTTCAAGGAAACTTTTCAGACTTACAAAAGCTACACTAAGAAAACGAGAAAGATCCAACAAAAAGCGATGAAGAAAAATATAGAAATAAAGAAAGAGAATAAGAAACGTCACATTAATTGAGTCTTATTTTTGTGTACTGTTCGCTGATACAGCAGTAGTACTGGTAGGCTTAAGTTCATCACTTGTTGTGACTATGACTAGAGTCTCTATAGCCTTACCAACATCTTCCGCAGTTTGGAATAAATTTTCAATGTTGTTGCTGCCTGAATATATAAAAAATAATACTGTTCATTACAAATAAGATACTTGTTGAAACTGTAATAGCATATTACAGTTAAATATCATAAATTTATTACTTATCAATGTATTAAAACTGCAGATGATAAATTCTGGCAGATTAGGTTCATTACTGAGTTTATAGAAATATGTTTTTGGGATGAAAACTTCACATTTTTATGCTAAAGGTTAATATAAGATTGAATAATTAAATATTTAAAACACCATCGATAATTATAATCAAGATTTCATGTAAATAATAATCTACAAATGTTTTTTCATATCTCTAAATACAGACATTCTCATATATAAACGTACAGGACAGTTTTGTCATATCTTATCTAATGATAAAAATATTCTGAATAAAACATGAAATTCATTATATATTTTAAGAAAACAATAAAATATATAATTTGCTTGACTTGTTTGCTTAAACTGTTTGTGTAAAGCTGAACTGTCAATATTAATCTAATAATCGTACGATTAAATAATAAAGTAAAATTATCCCGTTTATTAAGTACTACAAAATGCATGGCTAGACAGCAAATTGAATTATATCTAAATCTTATACCAGAAGGCTGTTGTTGGCCATTTATTTTTCCGTTAAATGCCGAGCGAAAGCTAGGGGGGCCTCTCCTTGGGAGCGAATTATGTGAAGAGACACCAGGTGTCACTGATTGAGAGAAAGGATAAGTTACAATACGCATGTCAGATTCAGGAGGCTGAAAATAAACGCAATGAAAATTGTTGTGTATCTGAGTAATAACTTCATCAAAAAATGCTACCTTTATTTTATGTTCTAGTTAAAATATATAAACAAGAAAACTGTTTTTTTTAAATAATGATGAATCCTGAGGTTTTTTATAGTTCCGTATTGTTACAGAGTATTTAGAAATCATTTTAAATGTGACTTATATTTATAGCAAGTATTAATTTTTTCAATAAAAATTTTACTTCAAGCTATTGCTTCAAGTTATATAAGGAAAGATAAAAGATGCAAAAAGAATAACAATTCAAATTTAATCTCATATACAGACAAGAAACTTGACCAAGACTTCTAAACAAAATTTAATATTTAGCCAATATCAGGATAATAAATATTCAAAGTATAATGAATTAAGTATATGCTATAAGTATATTATAATTGTAACTATTATAATAGTAATAATTTATAATTAATTAATTAAGAAAAGCAAAAATAAATTATAAATAAAATAATATTCCTACTTGATCCGCAAGCAAGCGACGCAATCGTTGCAGCTGCGCATCCAACTGCCTGTTGTGATCTTCAAGTATTTGCATGCGTGATTCCAGTCTTCCTTTATGCTGACGCAGCAGTTTCGCTTCCGCAATCATTTCCGCATCGCGATTTCCCGCATCACCGCGTTTGTTTCCCTCCTCTATGCGGTCGTATGCAGATGTGCGAGAATTTTGTTCAATTTGAGCTTGTTTTAGATTATCGTATTCCGCTTGTAGAATTCTGAGAAGAATGAAAAAGAAATATTTATGATTTTATTTACGTTTTCAGTAGTAAAGTAGTAGTTTTAATAAAGTAGTAGTTTTAATAAAGTAGTAGTTTTGATAAAGTAGTAGTTTTGATAAAGTAGTAGTTTTAATAAAGTAGTAGTTTTAATAAAGTAGTAGTTTTAATAAAGTAGTAGTTTTAATAAAGTAGTTTTATTTATGTATCAATTAATTTCTACTTACTCAATTATCAATACAAAAAATTTACATAAATTTTACAAAAGAAAACGTTTGAAATATGATACAGATTTAATAATTGCAACAAATCTACATTAATTGCGTAGTTAAAATCTCTGAAACCTGTTTTCTTCTTCTAAATCTTTAATCATCATTTCAAGCTCACTTCTTTGATCAGCATCAATCGCCATCATGATCTGCATGGGACTTTGTAACTATTACAGTAATAATTGATAACAAATTTCAAATGCAATTCATAGATTCAATATTATAAAAGCAAATGAAAAATTTAAGACCTGTGTACAATGCAAATTTTAAAATCTTGGAGTAAAATATACTATTGTTAGATTCAAAGCAACAACTGCATTAAGTCTCTGTCAATAAGACATTGTTCATTTCTTTCTTAATGTTACATTAGAACAACATGAATATTAAGTTCATGATATTATTCCCAAAATGACTAGCAATTGAAAATTAAACCTTTATAATCTTTACAATAACTTATACAACATTTAGTAGCATGATCAGTTCGTAAATTCTGGCAATTACAGAATGTATTAACTGCTTTCTAATAAAACTTTTAGTCATTTTAATGCCAGCATTGTATAGCATAGTATTAATTCTTCTGTTTAAATTTAAGTTTTTTATTGCTAAGAAATCAGCAATAGACTTACTGCATGCATAGAAACAGTTCCATTAAGGCTTTGACAGTACTGAGATATCAGACTATGTTCATCCTCCCTAATAAAATATATTATTTTTCAGTGAATAATTATTATATATTTACAATATGTAAGGTACAATGATTGTAGTAATACTTCTTACTGATGAACAAAACCAAACAAAGAAGAAAGTTTAGTTTCTTCTAATCATAATTGTTACAAGATTGAACTGACAGTCCGCTTTTTGATAGAATTCAATCATTGCTATGCTATTTCTGACATAAATATAACATATGAATAATTTTCAATGCTAATTTTGTGAGATTTGTCATATAAAATACCTAAAAATGAGTAAAATAGCACAATATCTGCAGATAAAGTAAAAATACCTACAAGTTAGATTTAAGTCTCATTTTTATTTTCTCTCAGTTGATGGTTTGTCCTCACTGCTTGGGTGGAGCATGTGTGGTCTTTCCTGATACTGAGGGACGTCTGCGACATCGTCCCACGACGGGTAAACAGACGTTAAACTTTTATTAATTGATTATTGAAGTCATTTTTAAATATTAATCTATTTAATATATCTGCTATTTAACGCTAAAAAAGTAACAAAACTATTTCTGTTACCTTTTACTACATTTTACATAATTTTTGCAATCTATTTACACTGACCAGTCAGGTGTAGATTCTCTTCTCTTATCTTCAACCTCAGATAATCTTTAAAACAACGCAGATAATCTTATACAGTACTCTTACAAAATTAATTAAATGTATCAAATTTATCTTAATTCAATGTATTAAGATAAACTTAATACATTAAATATAAATTTATTTACTTGTTGCTCTCTCACTGTTTATCTCTGTCTGTGTGTCTCTCTGTCAGTCTGTCTGTCTGTTTATCTGACTGTCTGTTCATCTGTTTCCTTGCTTAATGAAATCGTAAAATCTTTCTCATTTAATCTCCCCGTGTCTCATTCTTATAGTACTAATTATCCAAAAAGAGACAAGCTAAGACTGTGGTAGTAGAAAAAAGAAAATGAAAAATTGACAAATCATTTTGTTAAAATTGAATCTATATGATAAATATTATAAATATTTTTTAGCAACTATATATTCATAAAAATATATTGAATAAACTAAGATTATTGATGATTGAGCAAATTGCTACAACTTATAAATATTTGCTACATCTTGAAATGTTTAATATGAAACAATTGATGTTAATAATCATATAAATATTGCAACAAATGCACTTTGTGTAAGATTTAAAGAAAATTCAGCATTAACAAAGTCTTTAACTATGATCTAGAGAAACATGCGTCTTGTTTGTATTTAAATGAAAAAATAACATTAAAAAATGGTGTGCATTAAGACGCTACCTGCTAGCATAGAGTCCGAGACGATTATGCATATCAGACGTTGATAAGGCGTTTGGTTTCTTCATAAACGATACGGAAGGAGCAACGCTAATACAAAAATAATAAAATAATAATCACATATTTTTATCGAGTAATTTAATACATATATTCATTTATTTTAATGAGTTTTCGTAACACCGTTAATGTTTGATAGCTTAATGAATCAATATTTTAGAGTAATTCTCAAACGATTCAATAAATAGCGTGTTCTTCATAAGCTCTGTAAGTTTAAGATACATTTAATGTTTACTCAAGTTTAACTCAGATAATAATTATATGCCTATATATATATATAAAAGCATTTCTGACAGGACATGCACACATACAGACAGACAGTTCCAAACCACTGTTATAAATACTATAATGCACTTTATCATTTTTATATCATCTCTGAATATTGTTTCTTTTGTAAATTAACAATTTCCAATGTAAATTTAATATAGCTAATAAAAAATATAGAAGTAATGTTTTACAGGAAGTAATGCTAAATAACAATAAAATCGTCAATAAGCACAAAATACTACTGTTCTCTTACAATCCAATGTAGTTTTAACAATATTTAATTACTACACAATACTATACTGCAGTGATGTTATATATAATATCATAATATGAAATAAAAAGGTGTCTATTTCATATTTTGAAACAAAATAGTTACTTTCCATTTTGAATTTTATATCAATTTTGTCATTAAAGTAGCTTTGAAGACTTTAAATAATGAAAAAATCCCAACTGAACAAGTTAATTCCAAATATAAATTCTAAATACAAGAACCGTGTCAAAAATATCTACTCAAAATAAATGAAATAAAATAAATATAGTGAGTGAAATTATTTCATTATTTCAATTAATGAAATAGTGACAAAAAGTTAACCAATTCTGTACATCTTATTAGTTTAAACAATATTAGATGTTAGTAATCGGTTGCTTTTTAATTATAGGATTAGTAACTACTTGACTAAAGCCAAGGCACTTTCATTCACAATAATTGAACATGAACCTTTGGTCAAGATGAAGCTTTTCATCACAATTAGAGTCAATTTCATTATAATTAGCACTAGATGCTAAATCAATTGCATCAGATTTATGATTATCAGAAGTTGCAGGTTCATCTAATGATAAAACCAATGGTGCTAAATCCCTGAAATTAGTCAATTTATATAAAAAGAAGTACAATAAAAATGGTGTCCATAACTCTAAACATTTTTTGTTTATTTTACTGAAGAAATTATTCTTTATCAAAAAGTAATGATGATTAAACCAAAATATTAAAACATTGAACTAAAATTCATTATAGCACTGTACACAAATGCTTTTTTGGTAAACGTCATTTACAATAAAAATGTCCATTATTGTATTAAAATTCAAAATTTCACTTAATGTACACGATATCAATCTAATAATTCAATACATACATAAAAGTGTCGAGTTTATTTATTGCACACATATAAAACTTACATTTTAATAGAATTGCCTTCTAGAACGGTCTCTACAGGAAGATAACCAAGTCGAGGATGTTTTTTGAAATAATGTTTTGAGCGAAATTGATTCTTAAAAGTCTTTGTAAAGTCCCTCATATCTTCACTAGAGGTCGTCTGGTGTAAAATATTCATTAAAAACAAAAAGTGAATAAAACTTAAACCTATGAGAGAATGTAAGAATTATTAAAATCGTTATCAGTTTGGATTTCAAAAAATTCTTGAAATTCAGACTAAGTTTTTGCAATATTATGGACAGCAAGCAATTCAACAGAGGAATTATAATTAGAAACTGAATTCAACTTTTAAATTGTACTATTTTCAGTATAGTCTAATTACTGAATGCACTGACATTACACGAAGACAAGCCATTCGTTTACTTACTATGCCTTGCATAATTCTTCTATAACAAAAATGCTACATATTTTCCATATACAGCATACTATACACATATAATAAGTTGACATAATTCAAGATAATCTCAGTAAAGATAAATGCATAATTTACCTTTTATATATTTAACGAACAATCTACTATCAGCTAATCTTTATTTTTTCTAAATTGTATAACTTTCTCTGATGCAGACATTGTTTAATTAATACAGATGAAAAGTCCATTAAATACAATTTACATCCGTGATAAAAAGGTGTCAAATCGTAACTATTTTAAATCATTACACCGCATTTGTATTATTATTATATGACACCAATTAATATGCATCATACCGTTGTGCAGTATTCCTGCATAGGATGAGTTAGCTTATGGCCTTTATCTTTACGTCCTGAGAAGAAACAAGCTTGACACATGTCAAAGTTAAAGCACTTGAGACAACGATATCTGTCATATAACGCAACATTTAATATCTAGACTCTATAATAGTAAATTTATTACTTAAAAGCAAATATATGAACATTAGTATGTAATCCCATTTTAATCAATGTACAAAATAACACAACATCTAACTTAGGTTGTAAATGCTTTAAGATATAAAAGTCGCTAATTGCAATATTTCTAACATTATTATTGACATTCATTGTTTACAACTGATATTGTCAATTTTAAATACTTGTAACATTTTGCTGCAACTTATCACTTATGGATTAGTACTGACATAGAGTTAATTACTACAATGTATTTTTAATAATAAATAAAGGTATTCTGGATAAAATAATAGAAAAGTAAATAAAGTATAATTTAAGTATAATTTTATAAATGTGATAAAAAGGTGTCAAATATTGTACTACACGCAATAAAACATTTTAATGATTTATTAAAAGCGGCTTATTAGAAAATTGTAATTTACAAAATATAGCAATGCAAATTGACATTACAAAATAAATATAGAATTTACAGTATAAATTATTTCATAAGACAATTT
>JAQIXG010000424.1:0-33298 GCA_034700105.1 Oconnorella tubifera
ACATATAAGTACCCTAGTTGAGTATCTCCAAGCAGTACTAAAGTATGTTGTTTGAGTACTAGTTTGAAGTCAGTGAGACCCTGTACTGAAGTACCTAGAGTACTTAAAGTAACGGCAAGCACAGCGGCTACTAAGCCGAGTTTGACGGCTTTATCTTGAAGCTCTCTAATTCTCTTCATATCAACAAGCATCGTCTGGGGCAAAAAGGGAATAAAGAATAAGAAACAAGCGAGCGATCTTGAACCGGATAAGTAATAATTGGTTTGTTCGATATTTCAAACGTCACATCAGCACGGTAATTTTTAACTGGGCAACTAATACTAATTAATAGATTAATTGCATTAATTAAATTAATTAAATAAAATTAATGAACATTTAATTTTAGAACTTAATTGCATTTCTTAAAAATAAGATCAATAAGATTTAGAAATAAAAATAAAAATACAATTTATAACTGCTCGTATCTAAATCTTTTCAATATCAAATCTCAAAATATAAATTAAACTGCAATAAGATGAAAATATAGCAAAAATGTACTCATTTTATTATCTAAATTGGTCAAAAAAAAAAAAATTAACTAATATTATTATAGAAAAAATAAACATGTACCCACCTCCGGGTAGGGTTGATTTTCCACCCAATCTAATAATTCAACAAACGCTGCGTTTATGACCCCCTGATTGAAGGCCCCTGACAAATTCTGTGGGCCAAAAAGTGTTGAAACGGGCTCCGAGGAGTCAGCAGCAGCCCCGGGGTTTACAGAGGGCGCTTCGTCAAAATTTGCACCCTAGAAATTAGCAAGATTAAATTATATTAATTAAACTATTTTGATTAGATTGGCTGGGTAAATATTTGTAGTTTAACGTCTGTATTAAAGTTTAAAGATGATGTCTAAGATGTAGCGAGTAATAGAAATGTTTTGTCAAAGGGTGCAACAAGTAAATGTAAGTTTTTTAGTAGAGTGCATTAGATAATTTTCTTTTGTGAATGGTGATGCAAGACAAATTAAAACTGAAGCCAATTTTATTTCTAAAGGATAGTCAGATAGATAGACAGATAGATATAAACGCGTAGACAGACAGACAGGCAAACAGTCAAGCAGAAATACAGACAGATAAATGAAATTAGCCCTTTAAAAAAAACATCTGTAGGAAGGCCTCATTCATTTTCCAATAAGCCCCACCCCTTTAGCCCAGAAACTTATGTCAATCCAGCTCAATGATGTTAATTATAATGATCAATGTTGTCTAACTGGAAGGATTAGGGTTAGAGTTAAAGCAAAATATGAGATACATCAGCCGCTATCAACAGAAATTAAGGTTAGAATAAAAATATAATCAATACTATAATTATAATCAGCTCATGAAATGCACTTACAGATTTAAAAATTATCGATTAGAAAGTAATTTTATTGATTTAATTAATGTTAACATCAAAAGAAATTAAATCAACAAAAACTGGAGGAGCCTGTTAAATATGAGGCCTCTACACAATAATCAACAATTATAAAGAGCTAATTATAAAGAGCCAGGCATAAACTTTGCTTACAGCATTTAATGTAGTCTGTTGCAATGTTGTAGAACTTTCAATCAGTTTACTTGTGTCATTTTCAGACGATTTTTGATCGGATAATTTTTTATTTAAATTTCCAGACAACCAGTGTTTTGTGAATTCTAAACCATCGACTCCATTTTCTGTAAAAATGTATTAATTTAATGATTTTAATTTATGTTTAAAGTCTCGATTATAGTAATTATAATTTTAGAGATAAAAAAAGTTTATGTTTTAGAGATAGCACAGTGATATGAATTACCGCATTATGTAAAAATTGTCTCAGACATAATAAAGTCAATTTGAGCGTCTTACTCAAGGGTGCAACAAGTCAGTGATGTAGTGAGCATTATAGTATACTAACTGCAAATTTAAGCGGCTTACTAAAGGGTGTAACAAGTTAATTTTAACGTCAGAATTACCATATTATACAGACGACTTCTCAGACATAGCTATCAAATTAAGCGTTTTACTAAAGGGTGCAGAAAGCTGTCATCTACGTATTAACTTATTAAGCATTCACAGGAATCGAACCTAAACCTGTTGCATCCGAGTCCGATGCTCTACCACTTCATTATGAGTATCAAGAGAAATTCAAGAAGATTAAGAAGATTAAATTTCATTTAATTTAATAAAAAAAAAAATTTAATTGGAACAATTTAATTGGCCAAAATACCGCGTTGAGTATCCAATAACGATTGAAATTTCTTGCGTTCGTACTCGACAGAATGCTGCTTTATGATTGGCTTAAGCTGGGTCAGAGCAAAGTTCAACATATCCTTTTTCATAAGAGAAAGTAGGTCACAGATCTCCCTGTAGCCAATAGAAAAAGATGATAAAAATACATCCAACATTTCTTAACTTATAAGAAATGAGATTCCTATTGATCTGTAAACTAAAATATATTTAGATTAAATGTCAGTAGACCAAATGTCAACCTTAACAAACACCAGTAAGTATATGTTGGGGTACTTATTGTCATAAGTACATACTTATAAAGCGGAAGTACATCAGTGATTTGCTTCAATGCCGAGATTCCTTCATCCCTGACAGGGGCACAGAGTGATCCCATCACTTCAATGACGTAGTCAGCGTAAAGTCTGAAATCAACCCCACCATGTTGAGCTCTCTGTTCAATCAGGTCCATGTCTAGTACTTCTTCTATGCGAGCTTTTAATCTGGAGTGCTGTGGTAACAGTAGCTCTAGTAGACTCTGTAGTCAATTCATTATCATTATTATCATCATCATTATTATTGTAATCATTATTACTATCATTATTATTGTAATCATTAGTATCATTGTCATCATGATTATTATTGTTATCATTATCATCATTGGCATCATTATTATCATCAGTATTATCATTATTATCATCATCATCATCATCATCATTATTATCATCAGTATTATCATTATTATCATCATCATCATCATCATCATTATTATCATCATTATTGTTATCAGTACTATTATTAACATCATTATTATCATCATTATTATCATCATTATTATCATCATTATTGTTATCAGTACTATTATTAACATTATTTTGTTACTATTATAATAATAATGATAATAATAACTATTTTATATAAAAACAAATTATAAAGTATTGAATATAAACTATTTATCAGAATTATGTTTTTAATATAAAAAATTCTCCATAATTCCTAATATAAAAACTCTTCAACACTTGTCTAAGCAATTGTCCAAAGAAAATATCCTAATAATTCTAATTCTTTAACGTCACATCAGCACAAAAGGCCATTTAGCATGTCATTATAATTAAAAATGCAGAAACCGAGTGGTGAGTGAACGCTTGACTCTTAACGCAATTCAATAAATAATTTTTCATTAAAAATGAAGCGATTAAAACTGATACTTTATACACAAAATGATACAAAATAAATATTTTAAATGTTAGTATAAAAATACGACAAACTTCTTTAACTTCTTGTAACATCCTGATAGCCAAGCTATGATCGTCTGGATTGGTTTTTAAATTATCCTCCAGTGCATCCCAAAAAGCTTTATGCATTATACTCCTAACTTGACTCTCCAAACTACGAAAACAAACATCAACATCACATCAGCACTAATAAGTCAATCTAGTACTGCAGATATTTCAAAGGTAAGTTTTATTGAATAAAAACTAGCTCAACGTCACATCAGATCATACCAGTTAAATGGTTCTGTATAAATTTTATCATAGCTTAAAACAGCGTCAGCTAAAAAAATTATAATGTAATTGCTCTATATGCACAGTCGCATCAGATAAACTTTATTACTTTGCTGTCACATCAGCACAAATGATAAATCTTTCTACTTATTTGTCACATCAGCACAAAAGATTTTCAACCATTATGATTCAAGTAGTGAGGACAAACCATCAACTGAGAGAGGAAACCATTTAGCCGGGAAATCAGTCCATAAAGAAAAAGAATAATCTAAGGTGGAAATAGATCAATTTTAAGCTGAGAATGAAAAGAATGAATAGAAGTAGAGGAACATAAGCTAAGAACCATTCATATTTTAACCATTTATAATCTAAACAAACTAACATTTTTAATACTTAAACATTTTCCTTAAAACCTCGCATTAATATTGATAAATAATCTAAATACCGACTGATTCTTTTTCTCATTCAAAACCAACCTATCTGGGGGAGGTTGAGAACTTTCCAATCTAAAATCATCATTGACTGCCAGCTCATGAGCAAGAGTCATATCAGTTACACCAGCTGCCATCTTCATGATGTCATCAAGATTTAGAAATCTGGGTGGAGATGCTACAAAAAATGTACAAAATAAAATCTAATACTCGCTAAAGGGGGCAGCAAGTTTGTAGTTTTTCTCTTCTTTGATTTCAAACATAAACATTTCAAAAGAGAGCAGAAAGTTTGTAAGGTTTTATATGTAATTTTCCTTCTTGATGTACCGTTCTATCTTGTGATTAAGCTTATCTATTACCGCTTCATCAATGTACCCTTCACCACAGATAATAATTTATTGACTAATCAATGGTATAATGACAAAACGTTCACAAAGAAATGGTTAAGGCATAAGGGATATGACATATGGTTCATAATAAGGTTCATGACATGGTTCATGTCATTTTCATGACACAATATTTTATGGTTAGGGTTAAGGTTAGGGTTAGAAGCGCTGGAAATGATATCATGAACCATTTGAACTAAACCATACCTCAATTAATCATTTATCTGCGAACTTTTTGTAGTGAAACAATAAATAATGTACTCTTCGCCTAGCCAACAGTATATTCTCAATTAAATATTTTCTACATTTCTATACTAAATATTTTATTTCTTAATATCTACTGAATGAATCATATTTTTGCTACAAACTCCAAAAACAGTGATAAGATCGCTGGACCAAAACAAAATCTACACGGAGACAAAAATTGTACAAAATACAACCAGCGACGGACGGTAGCGGATGTTCCGCATCTCGCCTCGTTGTTGGTATACTGTTTGGAGTGGCTGACCCTGGTTCTAACCGGGGCCTCTTTCCTTCCCAGGGTTCACTCGCGGTAGCTTCATCCGGTTCCCCCGCGTCGCCTAATTGATCGACCGGCGTTCCCTCATCTTTTTCTGCCATGGCTTTTTCTCTCAAAATTATTCGTCGTTTCAATAAATGCGATGTTTATCAAATTTCTCGCTACAATATAAGTATAAATAAAATAATAAAATACATTGAATAATTCACTATTGCTATTTCAGCGAAAGATTTAATTCTTAATTTTTGTAGAATAAAGGCTTATTATTGCTAATTATTGAACAACAATAAACTTATAATAAAACGAAGTAAGCTTAATATAAATCAAAACGTAAACAAAATAATAATAAGATGTTATAATTAAAGATTCACAGAAATTTCCATTAAGTTTAATTTAGTTTGTTTTCATTTAATTTTGTTTATTTCAAGCATTCCTTATTTATCACTCAGAAATATTTCTCTAATCTTCAGTCGTTTTTATTTTCAATTAGTAATTTTTATATTTAAATTCGTAATTAATTATGAATAAATGAATTGTTCCATCGTAGTGTTATTTGACAAGAAATCAATATTTCAACCCATCTATCAATGTTATTCAAGGCTCTCTAAAATTATAAATTTGTATACATTTTGTAAAGGCTAAATAATCTCTACAATTATTTTATACCAAATAATAGGCTTAACGTTTATTTTGTATTATGCATTGGTATCCTCTTTACTTGCAAATATTAAAAGTTAGACATTTGAAGCTTGAAGGATTCACATGCACTTGTTTTTTCTCGTCTACTGACCAATTGCTTATTGAGACAAATCACAAATTTGATACAAGTTAAAACTAAAATTTAAAATGCATTAAACACATTTAGTGAAAATAATAATATTTGCGTTTTCTTGCGCATAGCAATTTATTTAGTGAGAAAGAGTTATAAATAAATATTTAATACGAAACATATTTCGTTCGTAACTAAACTCGAATATTTTTCGTGTTGGATCAACTATTCTACTTAATCAATAAAGAAATCATTGCCAAGTATAAATCACCAAAATAAAGGCGAAAACCATATTCAATCTAATTTGTGAAAATTTATAATGTTATAGAATATAATAATCCTAGCCTCCTATATTACAGTCAATAACTATAGATTCTCATGTCTATAGATCTTACAAATACGTTAAGATTTGAATAATTATAAGTCTATAAATATATTGATTTTATTTTAAAAAGATATTTGACGAAATGAAGGTTTATTAAAATATTTAGCAGTCGACTTTTTGTGTCGTGTATAATTTAAGCCGACGTTGTCAAAACAACAGAAAAGTACGCATATATTATTAGTACTATATTAGTAGCAGGCCTAGTTAATCGTTATAATATGTAAACGTGTTAACAAAATAACAATTAACAGGAATCATAATTAACTATACTAAACACTCAAGGTATCATAGGCTTTTCCATATACGCTATGCTTACTGAAAATAATTACGTTAATTACAAGCTTATTTTTTATCTAACTGTGAAGTTAATTATTTAAGATTTCTCATTAAAGATCACGAATCGGTCCCAAAATGTGTTCATATCATCAGTGACAGATATTTTTTATGATGAAACAAAATGATTCGTCTACTCGTTTTCAAATAGTTGCATATAATATAGGCGTACTTACCCGAGTAAATCGAAAATAATCTTCAATAACAAGTGAACAACAATTATATTAAAAAGCAATGAAGATGTTACAATTGTAAAAAAGGCTCATTATCAATTGTTAAAAACTGTTAATGTAGTGCTGGTAATTCAGTTTATTTATTACATTTATTTTCTTGATTATTATGCAGGATTGTGCTATTATATTTCACAAATGAATTGTTTTTATTTGACGTCTATATTTTGCTAATAAAATAAACTATTATTTCAAAAGTATGGTTCAAACTTAATTAAAAAATTAGTAGGCACTATATATTTAAAGTAAATTATATCTGTTAAACTTCAGCTTTCTTTTTGCTCTTTTTCATTTCATCAAATTTTGCAATTCAATCACTAAATTATATGCATTATTTACCTAAGGCTTCATATATACCTTCAATATCAACCACATTACATCTCATAGCAAATCTCGAGAATAAAATATTATGTTCTTCATCTTGAGCACAAGGGCGTTGAAATGTTGTCTAGCCATTAAAGACATGATGGAATTGAACTGATTAATCCTCCGAGAGTTGACAACAAACCTTTCTTAGAAAGACGAATGGTATAAGATATGTAAAAATAACTTCGAAATTGGTTAAATAGCAAGTCTAAAGGCATTTCAGAACAATGCGAAAATGAATAAGATCAGAAATATTCACGATATGGATGAGTTTGGGAATTCCCTTGCAATGAATCAACACGAGGAAGAAATGGATGACATCCCAGCGGGACATCAAGAAGATCTGATGGAAGAAAATTATGAGGTTAATGCCACCAATGTTGACAATTATTCCGGAGATGATCAAGACGATAAAATGATGGTATTTCTTCAGATGAAAGCAAGGAGCGAGATGGAAAATACCTCAGAGATGAATGAAGATGATCAAATGAAAGAATGTTGTGATATAGAGAGAGACAATGAAATAAAAGAAATTTGCACTGATTGTGTGTCAAACCGAGAGAATGAGATCAACACAGACGGCTCTGTAATAATCGAAGAAAACGACAAAGACGATACAAATGAAGAAAAGATCAGAGGAGACACTTGCGACATTGATCGGCATAAACAATTCGTAGACTCCGAAATAATTCGAAAACTCATGAACAAGAAGAACGAGTTGAATGACGATGATGGTGACGACGGTTGCCGTAAAAAGAACGACGAAAACGAGATGGGGGACATCGTCTTGATTAACGATGATCCTAATCGGGAGCGGTATCTCCCCACAATTAAAGCCTGGCGCGACTACCACTGCCATCGTCTCAACATAAGTCTAACCAAGTGTAATCTACAGGACGACCTCGATGTCCTTCTCAGACGCAGGGCTCACCGACTGAGGCAGCCGAACAGAATTCAGCTCATCGGGGGCGACGGGAACTGCTTCTTTCGGGCGATCAGTTTCGAACTGACGGGCAGCGAGGGGCATCACAAGCTGGTACGCTCACGGCTCGTCGAATTCATGCGAGAATACGAGCAAGAGATGAGCCTGTACATCGGGGAAGATGTGGAGGAATACCTGACGACTAATGAGGTGATGGACAACGGGACCTGGGCGACTGAAAATGAGATCTTCGCGATGGCAACTCTCCTACAAACCCCCATCGTGGTGTACACGGAGGATCCAGAATCAGACGGGAAGATATTCGAACATTTGCAACATGAACCTTTGTTTGATATTCCGGGCGTTAAAAAATTTGATAGGCTCGTTTATCTGACTCTTATTGATCGCCACTTTGAGGTCATTTTGAGTTAGATTGTATAGGTTCGATGAATTTAGAATAGGTAGGTTTAATGATTTTGCAGTAGATTTGATGGATTTATTGAATGTTTAGATAAAACCAAATGCCAGCGATGCTATTGTAAACCTTAGTGGTAATTTTTGTAATCATAAAGGGTATTTTGTTGAATTTTTCTATCTCGATTTTCAAAGTGACGAAATTGACTTTGATGAAATTGTAAATTTGTTTTTAAATAATACTTTATATTCTAATTTAGAACAAATTTAAATTTTGAGTTTTTGCCACAAAATCTTGATCGTATTTTTTTGAAATCTCGATATCGATGACAAAATGCGTTCTGATGTCGCGCGAGACATTTTCGAGTAAGAAAACAAAATTTTAATTTAAAATGCCACTATTTTGCTTAAAACTATATATGCTTTCTGAGTAATATTTATATATATTTTTTAGTTGTAAAGCGATATATGTTGTAAAGTTGCAACTCCAACATATGTGCGATATAATATCCAATTTAATGTCTAAAATAAATTTATCTTCAAATTTCTAGCTTTAGTAATCAAACGTTTTATAAATATCTAAGTTATAAAAAAGGACCAACTGATTCTTTGTTGAAATGCTTCGTTTATTTCAATTTAAAACTAATTATTACTGTTACAGCAAGCAATACATTTATTTTATAGATTAACATTAGATTTTTAAACAACTATTTCAATTTATGATTTTATTTGTCTGCATTTATTTGAGGGAACAAGATTAAAAATGTGCCAACTGTAATATTGAGAGTTTTAATTTATTTTTGATTAATGATTTTGTGCGAAAAATCGTCATTATTTGGTTGAAAACGTTTTTAACGATTCAATTTTCTTTTTAAATTCAACGGTCGGATTATACAAAATTTCAAATGACAATAAGGCGACAAAGTAATGCGTAATTTCAAAAGTTTAACGTTCAACGTCCCTGACTATATACACAGGTATATATATATATATTTTATTATACATACGATGTTTCAGACGTAGCTGTCAATTTTAACATCTTATTAAAGGGCGCAACAAGTTAGCGCAATTATAGGACTTTAATTACAGCTAGCTTTTATCTGAATCAGTGGAGAAGCCAGGAATTGACTAAGGGGGGCGGGGATTCCTCAAAAAATAAATTCAGTGATAACCTTTTCTTTCCGGCTGTCACTCAATTTTGATCTTGTAATTGCATTTATTTTATCTCTTTCTCTAAATACATGTATTCAACGCAAAAAATTCACTACATAGTCATAAGGAGGAGTGGGGGGGGGGGGGGAGTAGTTACACTTCTAAAATCACATCTTTAACATGACAAATAAAAATTAAAATCCAATGAGGGGATTAAAACTCCCCAATCCCCCCCCCGCTTGCTTACGCTACTCATTGGAATCGAACCTGATCCTGTCTGTTCCAAATCCGGAATTCTCTGCTACTTTACCAAAAGTGTTGGCAGAATCTGAAAAATGCCCCATTTACTAAGGTGAAGAAATGAACTAATTTATAATTTAATTATTTGTCATAATTAACGGTCTAAATGAATTTTGACTGATACTTAATGGTAAAATTATTCATTAGTGAATAATTTGGCTAGTACTCCGGAAAAAAGGCCCCGAATACATTAACCCAATAAATCGGCCTCAATTATACTACACCGACAAAAAGGCCCCGAATATATTTACCTGACAAAACGCCCCTGAATACATTAACCCGAAAATCGGCCCCGTCAATTATTTTATAACCCTAACCCTAATCTAAACCAATCCCTAATCTAACTAATCTAAATCAAACCCTAGCTTCAATTTTAATCTGAATCCTAACCTCAACCACAAAACTAAGAAAATAACAGTCGTGGTCGATTTGTCGGGGCTGTTTCGACTGGTAACGAAGTTGGCCGCATTAATAGGATCAAATCTAAATGTTTAAGTCTTTTCAAGACTTATTTTTGTTATATTTTCTGCTTAATAGCTGTACATTACACTATGCAACAACATTTTTGTTTATCTTCATTTTTCAATGTTTCTTACATATTCAAGGATGCTGAGTTCAGTGGAGCCATTGGTTTTGCTCTTCCATCAAGATTTTTATAAAAAATAGCAAAACATGTTTTCGTGTTTTTATACATGAAACTGTTGTAACTAAACCATTATATCATTGCATTACATTAAAATTATTCGTGAAATGTGATCACATGTGTATTTATTTATAGTTATTTAGCATATTATACTCATAACAACTAGCAAATTTTAATCTAGAAGTGATGTTCAGTAGAATTTGAAAGCCTTCTCCATAAGCCTTTTGCTATGTCTGTTGCTACTACATTGATCCGACGCCATGGCAAAATGAAAAATTGTTAGCAGCTCAAAATCCTTTATGGCACATCATGCTTATTTTGAAGTGGTTATGGACCATCAAGACAAATCATTATAGTTATGGTAGTCGCAGATCAACTCTAGAAATATGCTTAGTGGAAAATGTATCATAACGCCTTCTGAGATTCCAATAAAATCATGAAAATCAATCAACCATCTCTATGACTACTACTTTGCTCAGTGGGCACTTCAAAGGATAAGAAGTCAGAGCAAGACTTACTCTAGTTTATCCAAGTATTCCATCCTCTACAGGATGTAGAGAGTGGAATCTGATACCTGCTTGCAGGATCTTGCTACCACCACTTAACATTAATCTTGGTCTTGTAAAGCAATTTGTTTATGGGCAACAACAAGAGTGATAACTGCACAGAACTTGTGGAAAACATGGTTACAGAGTATGTGGCGATGAAATGCTGTATGTCAATGAAGCTGCATTAACTGCACCCACCACCATGACTTTTAAAGACTAAATATAGCAAATGTGAGTGAAGAGCATGGTGAACTCTTACACGGCGACATTCTAGGCATGGAGAAGAGATAATCTGGGCAGATGGGTCACGGCTATTTTGAGTGATTAGTTGCGGTGTTTGTTGCTTGACAACAACACACTTTACACAAGAAAACCACCTTGTCATCTACATTTGAACTGTTCAAAACACTGTTTTCGTTGTCTGTCTGCACTTATGTGTTAACTGTTACATTTTTAGACATTTATGAGGTACATTTTTAAATTATATGGTCTAAAAATGTATTTATCATATATGCAATTTACGCTACAATGCACAAACATTTTTTCATTTTCTGACCAAACCGTTGATGCAACAAAGAAACCAATGACATTCAGAATCAGCATGCTCAAATTAGTTAAGAAACAAAAAATTTAGATAAACAAAAAAAAGTTTAAATTTGTTACCTAGTGTTATTGGTCGCTCATTAACTTTCTTTTCTCGCTGTTTACTTTTGCTAAATACTTTTGGCTGATTAGTTAAATTGCATTATTTTTTATTGTACTGTACTTGTACTTTTTGAACGAATAAAAGTCATTATTATTAATATCTTCAGATAAATCTATATGTTATTTTAAAATCAGATGACAAAAGCAAATATTTACTGCAAATATTTTTATTCTTCATGGAACAAAAAACATAAAATGGCAACAGTTTTAAAAAGCATCGACAGATAATTAACATAACACATAATATCATTTCACATAAATAATTATGATAAAATTAAATAGAAAAAATAAATTACAATATATCGGACACATACACAAACACGTATATACAAACAGATAACTAAAGAGACATACAATAAGAGATTTAGAAGTACAAAGATAAAATACTGAGTGAATGAGATGCCTTAAATTGCAGCGATGGATGATATTTGAATTACTTCGAACTAAAAATATAATTTCATATAGTTAATATTATGTTAGTTTTATATGAGTTTAGCTAGAAACAGTTTACAAATATTATACAAAGATAATTCAAATATGGTAATTGAATAAAAATTAAACGCCTTTGAACATAAAAGATTAAAAACTTAATATTTCCCCCTTTTCACAATCCTATTTCACTATAAAATTCTTGAATATTTGTTCAAACTATCAATTTTCCAACAACTTAGAAATGTCTATAACTTTCGTATATTCTCAAACTCAACATTTATTTCTCAAATTTGATCGTACCTTTATATCTTTTCATAAATGATATTTTCTGAGTAAATGTACCTTAAATCAGAATCAGTTTTGTAAAAGTTAACAAAATAATAGATACAATAATTTGATTGCGTTTATAACATACTTAAATTATAACTAATCTAATGTGTAGCAGAGAGTAATGATAAATTTATAACTGCGCAGGAATAGAACTTATTACACAGATTTTTATCAAAAATAAGATCATACATATAAGTCCTTAATCCAGTAGATAACGATCGAAAACAATATGAAAACATTACAGCATTACATAAAATATTATACTAGACATAGATAATGATTTAGATATTTATTTTCTCTATATCTAAAATAAACATAAAATGAAAATATACTCAAATTTCACGATTGAAAAACGAAAACTTTCTCATCGAAAATCGAACTCAGATTCTCGTAGTGTCATCTAGAATTTCCTTACCAGAAGGATATCAACTTTCACATTTACAGTTTATTTATTACACATTTCAAAAATGAGATCGTATAATAAAATCCAGGAAAGATGAAATACTGTTTTTAGTAAACGAAGAAACGCTTATCAAATATAGTAGAACGCACTAATCTGATAAAATATCTAAAACTGTTACAAAAAGTACAAAACTGCCGAAATGTCTCAAAACAGTTATGGTAAAAGGTGTAAACCTGCCGCAATAAATAATTTTTTTGATTTAAAGCTAGGAAATTTGACGAAACGACTAAATGTTTTTACAAAGTCGAAAATTGCAGATAAATCTCTAAATGTTTACAGTGGGTTAAGTCAGGTTAGGATTAGAAATAATGATTAGAAAAAAATCTAGTAAAAAAAGAAGCAATAAATGAAAAAATTCAACACAAACATTAGAATTAGTTTAGAATTAGAGTTGCGAGGTTTTTTTTAGGAAAGAGTTTGCACTGAATTAGGATTAAGGTTTGAAATATGGTTAGCTTAAGAAATGGGGTAAGCTCTAAATGAAGATTAAGTTCAAAATCATAAATAGACTTAAGAAAAGGGTTAGGATTATTGTTAGAAATAAGATTAGTCTATTCACATTTCTTTAGAGCCAAGTGAATATTTAATCTGTTACCTTTTATGATCAAACATCCTTAAAATGCATGTAATAAACACTTTGAAACATTTCTACAACTTTCAACACATTTGACAGTTTCAGAAACTAGTGATTCCTGTCTATACAGTGACTAGTATCGATCAATAGCAAGTATAAAACATTTGGGTATTTTTGATTATAGAAAACATTTAACTTAAAAAATATAAAACTTACAATACGCAAATATACTGGATATTACGACCTTCCTTTGTCAAATATATAAAATTTCTCAATTCTATACTAGGACAGTCTTTAATAATAGTCATATGAAGCTCATTTTAAATAATTGAAAAGTAGATTACATTTCAATAATTTAATTTGGGGATAAATTTCCAATTTCTTTAAGAATTTACAGCCAAATAATTGTAAATATATTTTTGTAACATTTCTTAATAACTGTCACCACCCAGCTTTTAAATCAACCACTCAAGAAAATTTACATTCGAAATTAAATTACTGCGAAATTATCATCGAAAATTACATCACTTCCTTATCATAAAACATGTAAAAATACATTTTCTTAGGAGATCAATGTATTATAATAACGACGGACTTTTGTAAAAATATATAAGCAAATGTTGAACCAGACTCTATTGCACATGTTTGAAGATCATATTGACGAAATTACTGAGGATAAACCAGATAGAATTTTAAAGCTTTTGGCAAGGGAAGTTTTTGAATGTCCTGTAATCGACGCTTGTTTAACTGTTGAACGATGACTCGTCGACTGAGCTCCATAAGCGGAAGGGGCTCGGCTAAACAACAAAAGATATGCACAATAAAATGGATTTTTGAACCAATTTTAAAGTTAGTTTAGAGTAAAAATTTTAAATTTTTTAAAAAATCTTTTCAAAATTTTTTAAAAAATCTTTTCAAAATTTTTTAAAAAATCTTTCCAAAATTTTTTAAAAAATCTTTTTAAAATTTTTTAAAGAATTTTAACTCGATCAATAAAGATTAACAAATATAAATACATTTTTTGTTGATTAAGTTGATTAAGATCATTAAAAGTGTGAAAAAATCATTAAAAGTTTGAAAAGATCAATAATATTTTTTTAACTTGATTAACTTATTGCAAACCCAGCCAAAAGACATGAAATAAAAGAAGAAATACTCACGATCCAGTCCTCCTATGTATCTCATGGAAATCTCACAATGTCCCCACACTGCGCTCACAATCGGAAACAACCTCTTTCCCTTCAACCCGCTAAACGCAATCCCCAAATATTTCCCATCCACCATAAAACTCAACTTTCCCTCGTCCATATCCAGAATAACCAAAAATCTATCCGGTACAATAAATCCCTCCACCGCTCCGAAACAATCCCCGCTTCTCGCCGGATATGCCACATCTGGATTAATCTTCGAGTCGTGATAAAGTCTATTTCTTCCCAAATCCCAGCCCCAGGATTCGCAATTGGCCCCCACTAAGGACTGGTACCCCACCGTGTGTAAAGGAGCATCCTTTGTGGCGACACCAACAACCGCGTGTGTGCCTCTAAACCGAGAATTCCAATGTACTTCCCAGACGTGGAGCCCTTTCGTGTACCCAACCTTACCGCGAACACAGTCCGTACTTTGCGCCACGGGGTGTCTATGTACTGTAAGAGGGTCCTCTTCTTTTATGAAGATATTAAGGGATCTGTCATCGGGGTTCCACGCATTTCGTACTTGGACTTCGTGAGACGCAGCTGGGGAATCGAGAAGTTGATCAAGGCGGGTGGGTTTTTGGAAGTCTGGGTTATAGATGTTGAAGTTGTGGTTGTGGTCACCGCAGGACGAGGGGAGGGGTGAGACGGTGTGGAACATGGGCTCCCGAAGGATAGTCTTGATACCGCCGGATACCTTCTGACCCATTCTTATTGGCATCAATGGATACTGCGCGGTTTTGAACCTTTATTTCTAAATCGAAATTTTGTCACTTTCTGTTTTTTTGTCTTTCCTATTTGATGACGGTTTGAAAAGTTTAATTTAGTTAGATTTCATGAGAAGAGAAAAACTCTCCTTGTGTTTCAAGATATAAATTCAAAGATGAAGCGATTTTATATAAATCAGTTCCTGAATAGCGCTTTCTGTAAATAACAAATAAAAATTAGTTTAAAATAATGTCACATAATCTAAATATTGACTAGTAATATATTATAAACGCTAAATGATTGAATCATTTGAGTTTTTAAATATTATATCCTTACAGAATATTAATGATAAATGTTAAATATAAATACTGGTTAAGTATTTAGTAATCGACTTCCTTGTTAAGAATTAATTTGTATACTTATCCGGTAACTATAATTATAAAAGCTAAAACTAAGTAAAAATCGGTCAAAATGGCAAACCGAAAAGAAAAGTAAGATATATATTGTATACATTCAATTTCTCATTTCACTGATAATTTGTGAAGTTAATTCAATTAGTTCATTCAAGTAACTATTTGAAAAATATTTTCTATATAACACGTTTAAACAATGTAGTTTTCGCGTATATAATTTTAATTATCTGAGGAACAGCATTAGTTTTTATACGTATAGTATTCTATTTATATGTATACAGGTAATTAAAAATGATACAAATAAAAAAATGCTGTTGTAACCGTTGTATAATATAAATTTATAGGCCAATAACAACTTTGATCATTTTTATAACTATAAGGCTTAAATCATCATTCTGAAATGATATTTCTGATGATATAATAAATTCATATATTTTAATTGCTTCACAATTATATAAAGATTATTGAATAAAATACCCTACAATTATAGATTCAGAGAATTAACTCATCATCTTACTCATTACAATAAAACTGTATATAGTTAAGATTTATAACTGTTGATAAGTTTTACTTCCTAATTAAGAGACGGATATTTAAAGAAGTATATATAGCATCTACATACTAATATTAACAATTTATAATAATTATAATTATATTGTATGTAATTGTATATTGTACTTAGGGTTACCAGGTGGATCTCTCGGAAATACCGGACACCAGTAAAAGTAGTCAAAAATGCTCAAACACTAGCAGTTTATATTCAGTAGGGCAGCCATGGGCGGTTACTGAATTTTGACAGTGTAGGTAAAATATATTTTTTATAGTGTTCAAGGTTCTAGTTTAATATGACCCCCACTCCATGGACGATTTAGTGAAAAATTTGTTTGAGGAGAATAAAAATAGAGTGATAACCTTAAAAATGTCATCACATACTTTTTTGGAAGAAACCCCCTCCCCTTGTGACGTCCTGGCGTCGCCACCGATTAAAATAACAGTTAAAGAAATTAAAATAGTAATTTTTAATTGTCAAAGTAATTCCAAACTTTTTGTTTTATTGAGAAATTATTATATAAATGAAATATTTTAAATAATGTGTAATTAGAAGATACTCAGGAATTCTCTATGCAGCCATATCGTATTTGTATTCTCAATCATAGCCTACTTGTCGTCACATTTCGCTTAGTTGTCGCCATCAGCCAAAATTAATTCATATTTTATCTCAAATTTTTGTCAGTATTTTGATGATAAAATTTGACATTTAACTACTAAATTTCACGCTGATATATAAATGCGTTCAACAGTTAAAAAGGTTCTATACCAAAAAATTAAAATATCAATTATTTAACCAAGCTCAACATTACCGATATTGTGAGAAATTAGTCATTGCTTCATTGATGAGATAAACAATTTTCAAATATGTGATCAACAACAATCGTACCTAGCCTACTATCAAAAGTTCCTTTCTTTTTTATCGCAAGTGTTCTAATTCTACCGACGAAATTATAATGTAAAAACAGGCAGTAAATTTATTTAATAATACTTACATATTTTGTATAAATTGTAGGCCTATGTGTAAATAAATTATAAGTACAGCTTTCAATTTTTTTATAGTTACATGAACAACTTTCAGCTTTCAGCTTTCATTTCAGTCTTTGAGCTTCACATAAGTCCACATATGCAACGCAAATGCAACATATCCCATTAAAATCGTCACAAGGGGAAATTTTCAAACCTTTAATATTACATAAAAATTTGTTTTCATCGGCAGTGAAAACACCGGACATTTGCATATCCGGTATTTGGTCTATTTTTATACCGGACATGATTCTCAAATACGGACAGTCCGGTATAATACCGGACACCTGGCAACCCTAATTGTACTGTGCTACCGTGTATTATAAACAAAAACTGTATCTATTTATCTGTCGTCTGTCGTCCAGCTGTCTGTCAGTTTATCTCTTTGTCTATCCGTCTGTCTCTCTGTCTGTCTCGATGTCAGATTGTCTCTCTATCTGTCTGTTTCTTTGTATGTCGCTCTGCGTCGTCTCTTTGTCTATCCGTCTGTCTGTCTATCTACTTCTCTCTCTACATAGACAATTCCTATTATAATACCTAACTTATTCTATCTATTTTACAAATTAAGATTAATCCAATATATTTTAAAGTCTAATTGATATATTAAATATAAATTCAACTCTTATATATTAAACAAACTTCGTGTATTTAGCTCTATCTAATTTCTTATCCAACTGTTTATCGAATATAACTTTAAACTATTACATAGAACCTATATATACGCCTACAGTGTTTTATATACACTAATTCAACTTTACTCAACAATAAAATCGCAACAGAACTGGGATATCGTATAGAATTTCTTAAAAGCACACTTTGATAGCACTTAAAAGGGTGTTTATTTCATTTCCTGCCGTAGCCAATTGACACGCTTCCTTATAATAAAAGAAGTATGATGCATCATACTTTTTATTGCTTTTTGATACCATGAGTCAACTTTTTCTAACGATGACGAAAAAGACAAATTAGAAAAAGAGAGGGAGTTGGTGCGACGATTTTTATATCGTTTTTATTAGGTTCTACTTAAAATATGTAAAGAAAATCGATTCCCTGAAATAGTTTGTAGATTGAACTGTAGAAAAAGGTAACGAGGGGATATAATTTATATCAGTTGCTTATTTTTTTAAATTTAGAGTAAGCTGATGATAAAAAAAGTTGTCATCATTTTGGACTGACGACTAGCTTTCACAATCAGTGATGAATAGAATTCATTAATGCTAGTAAATACAAGTCATCAATGTTAATCTCATAAACAGCCCCCACAAATCGGCCCCGACTATTAATTCTACGGTTCCGATTAGGATATGGGTTAGGCTTAGTGTTGAAGTTATGGATAATTCTAGGATTAGGGTTAAGTTAGGGTGAGAAATGGTTAGAGTTATAACAGGATTTAACGGGATCTTTTAGTCAGGTTAATGTATTCGAGGCCGTTTTGTAGGGGTACCCAAAGTATTGTGTTAACATTACGTACAAATAGTGTAACAAAAATAGGGGGACACTAGCTTCCTCAATGCCCGACAAACTGCACAATTTGATCTACAATCAGAGCTGCGTCAGTTTACTTTCGCTGTAAACCTAGTGTGGGCCAGTAGGCCTACTAACGCGTAGGCTGATTTTATAATAGCCCGCAGGCTTATAGCGTAGGCTATAAAAATATAAATTATTCTGACATAAGCGGCAGAAAATACACGATAAATGTATTATAAAAGTTGTGCATAAAATTTAAGTTTGCTAAGGGGAAGAATATAGATTTCTATAATACATGAAGTTAAATTTAAATTATCTTTGTAGTTTTAATCTTTACAGCCCGCCCCCAACAACCCCCACCCAACTACACCTATACAAATTTTGTCAACAAAGAAAATGACATCATACAGAGTGACCTGAATAGGACAAGCCAGCAGCTGCGCAGAAATATAAACACAAAGAGAGAAAGAGAGACAGGCGGAAAGAAAAATAACAAAGATACAATAGAGGGTTATACAGCGAGAGAAAGAAAGAGACATAACAAAGAGAGTGAAAGAAATAAATAATAGAAGAAAAGAAATATAATTATGGAGTCAGAAAAAGTCGTAATAGTGTAAAAAATATGATATTACATCAGTTTATGTTTTAAATATTACAAACAAAGCCAAAATTCAATAAGTACTTACCGAATATTAATATAATTACATCATTTACACGTATATTGACATATTTGGTCAATAAAATATTACATTAAATGCAAAATTATAGACCTACATTAAATTAGTACTTGGCGAATTTAATCGTTCTTGTCGAATAGCCCAATTAAGTCACTTAATTGATAATTCATACTAATTAGTCAGACTAACGAGCACTTTAATCTTAACAAGCTATTTGTCACATTTAAAAATACAAAACACAATGATATCAAATACAAATCAGACCGGTACTTAGTTAATTAGTCCATTAAAATAAATACAATGACTGAAGTTCACTAATATTTTAATCACATTGGTCTAGTCAGCACGATATAATTGTGGGCCTATATTGAACTATATCACGGTATCAGTTTTAGACATATGTTCTAAAAATTAGAGGATTAACGGCTACTGGGTTCGATCCCCCAAAATAATGCTTTAAAAAAATATGTTCTAAATGTCAAAATATTGTAAAAAAAAATTGTGATCAGGGAAAATTAATGTCAAAATTTGCTAACAACTAATATTTGAACCCGACAATTCGACCAATAATTCATAAACCTGACAAATCGAGTTAATACGTACTCTATTCATTCATTGAACAACCCTCACAAACCTCAATTAAACCTAAATATATTCATTATCCTAGACCAAACCCTAACCCTAATCTCAATCTTAACCATAAAAATTAATTATCGAAGCCGATTTATAAGGGGCCGATTTAACGGGTCACGGATGTAATTTTTATAAATAACGAAAGATTAATAAATATATAAGTTAAACTATAAAGTTAAAAAACTGCAAGTTTAACATTTTCTGGCCCCATGTTAATATTTTTCTCAATCGACTTTAAAACTTTGTTCTTAAAGACCTTTACGCTGATCACACTATATTGGTAAACAAACGAAAAGGTCCACAATAACTCAATAAACACCATAAAATGTTCTACGACACATGATTCATACAAAGCCTTTGATAAGTTTATCATTAAAATCTCCTGACAATATTTAAACAAACAGAATAACTAGGGCCTCGCAAGAACCACTATAAAATAATACAAGTGTTTTTGACTTAGATGTTAACTACAATTGAACCAAGACCTAGAAAGTCGTCTAATCTGTAGATTTCAGTTTAAATCAAGTCCCGCCTTTTTAAAGTAGAACTTGTAAATCACAGTATTTCTGTACTTACCCCCTAAAATCATGAATAGACCATACAGTTTAATATTGTAATTTTTAATTTCGTACAAAATTATTAAACATTATTTTCAACAATATTATTAAACTATTATATTTAGCTGTGCTACTTTTTTTAAACTGAAGTATACATCTGTCTCTAATAATTTAGAAGTAAAAAGAAAGAGAAAATCAAACAATGAAAATATACGCAGCTATTATTAAATGCTGGTATATTGTGTCATTTAACTATATATTGTACCATCTGCGGTTTTCGAGTAAGAGGCAGGGATGTGGTGGTGGGGGAGTGGGGGAGGTATGTTACACCCCTCAGTAGGCCTTTTGTGCGCAGCGCTATAAAGGCGGGAATCAATAAATGATTAATTGAACAAAGCAACAAAGTCTTTGTTGTTATTACGGCTAGTAGCACAAAGAAAAATATCAGTTCAACCAGGGTTTGGTTTAGTGGATGGATATGAGAAAGGGGGGGGGGGGGTTATTGAGGAACGTCTGCTGAAGAAGAGGAGCGAATTGAAGTACATGGGGAATCGCCCCTTTAATTATTATATCCTGTCTTTATGAACGCCAAATAATTTTGTTTTTTGGTTCTCAAATTTAAAATTTGTAAATTCTGGGTTCTCAAATTTGTAAATTTGAGAACCCAGAAAAAGTTTCTTAAAGATTTTGCAAAGATAAAAATATAGGTATAAAAACTGGTGTCCCACCCCTCCCCGTGTATCCCTAGCCTCCTCCATCCCCCGCTATGCCTCTCTTTTAATTAACCCAACTTCGGAAAAATTAGATACATGTCCAACCGTAAAACTGAGTTATACACGTAGTTGATCATTTTCAATATTTTTTTTTATTTAGGCCTATTATATTACTTAAGTTAAGGTTTAAACAATAGCAGATTAAACATATTTTACGATGCAATCCACTATACAATCGTGTTAATTAAATAATCTATTAATTATAACGGAATAAATTTTGCATGTATGAGCTTGAATGATTTTAAAGTTAATATCTTTGTTTTTCAAAATAGAATAAATGTAATAACAAACAGATAAAGTTGTTATACGCTTGTTATAAAGCAATCAGAATCGATTCACTGAATCCAATACGAATCAACAGTATTTCTTTCAGTAGGGGAATATGATCATCATCGCCAACAAGCAAAAACAACTATCACATCAACCAGACAGAGCTACGAATGGACCAACCATCCCCATTTTAATCAATTGAAAATTAAAATTTCAAAAGTTAGGGACATAAATATATTTAAGGAATTTTCATTAAGTTCTAGACAAAAAAAATTGTACGGAAAATTGAAATATTTATTTTACTTTCCTTGAAATTAAATTTAAAATCTTTCGATAATCCACGTCGTTTTTTGTATATGCCTTACGTAAACTTTTCATCGTGTCTTTTTTATTTGATCAATTTCTTTAAAGTAAATTAAAATATTTCAATATTACTATAACAATAACATTTAATTATGTTTATTATAATTAACTAATAACGAACAAATATTTAAAGTTTTAAATTAAAATCGTATTTAAATAAGCAGTCTAACCTTCAATAGCATCAATCACAATATCCAAATCGATTTCCTTATTGTAAAACAATAGTTGTTCTAAATGTTCTATTTTAGAAAAACGTTCTACTATATATAGCCTCTTGGCTCTTGAGATTATAACTAAGAATATAATCAGATATATAAACACTAATCTCTACACAAAGCATTTATCGAGAACAATAAAGAAAGTCTACTACAAATGTCAATAATAATAATACAAACAAAATACTACAAAGAAATCCTAATTAAACTCCGAGCATTAAAATCTGTTTTAAACAGAAACTGACTCAATCAGCTTTTAGTGAAAATTTTACAAGTGTATTTTTCGATTCGCTAAAACGTTTAAATATAAGAGTGTGTGATTGTAATTAAAGAGGTACTCTTATAACGCACTCTTCGGTGAATTAGTGGGGTGGGGGTAGGAGAGGACGAAGCCCCCTGTCTTAATTGTAATATAACATAACACGTTTTTTGTATTTGAAAATGTTGAACAGTTAAAGCAAGTAAAATGCAATCAAGAAAACAAGGATCATCAAATTTAAATCAGCAGTAGAAACTAATGTCATTCTAAAATGACATTAGATTCTTCAACAGAAGAAAATAACGTCATGTTAAAATTACTGCAAAAGATTATAAAATGTTCTTAATGTTTATTATCGATTTTAAAAACAATTTGTTATTTTAGAATCGCTAATATCTCTATTTATAGCTGAAATATTACATTATTGGTTCTTAATAACCCTACGCTAAAAAGTAATATTTATTCTTTGTTACTTATGTACCACAACAAAAAATATTTACAACTAAATATCTATATTACTTTAATAAAACAAGTTTAATGTCAACTAAATATGTGTTGTACCATTTTTAGTCATAAAACAATTTATATTGAACTACACTTCAGTGTAAAATGTAATAAATAAATTCTATTTTTATAATTCAATGTTAATGTGCATATTTGAATCTCCCCCAATTCTTTTTTTAACGTTCGCCACAATAAAACGCGTGCGGGCATGCACTAACACGAGGCAATGAGCACCCGGCCAGTGAGATCATTAAAGTATCACAGGCTACACACAAAGAAGATCAAATTACCCCACTTTGTTACAACCCTGAAATCAGGAAATTATCATTCAATATAGGGGTAGATCAACAAAGGGTGGGGTTGGGGAGGGGTAAGAAGAGGGATCTAAAAATAATTTAGAATTGGGAGAAGAGGGGATGTTTTTGAGAATGAGTAGATTGGAGTTAGTACGTTTTGAGAAATAGAAGTCACAAGGGTAGAGATTGGTTAATTTAGTAATTTTTGATTGTTAATAGACGGATCGAATGTGGATCAGATACCATTTGATCCAACGTTCTAATCTTCATAGAGATTAAGAAATCGCGTTAATAATGCAACCAGAAAAATCATAAACTTTGCTCGATTAACTTAGGCTAATTTTAGTCAGCAAGAACTTCAAAAACTGTGAGGTGAGAAAATTATCTACAAATGGAATAACCGCATCCTATAAAAAAGTCTACAATTGGTTTATCCTATACCTAAAAATAACCCTAACCTTAATCTTAAACTTAACCATAGCGCTAGCTCTAATCTTAACCCTGGTGTCGTAATAGATCATGTGTCTGTAGATCAAATATTTGTAGACGAATTATCATAGACGAAAATATTAACCAATTGACTTGACAAAGTTTACAAAATGGCGATAATTTACGGTATCAACATTCGTTGCAACATGAAAATGTTAGCAATCTTTTCAACGCGATTTTTCACACTTTTCTTTGTACACATTGATCTTTGTCACATTATTATGTTAATTTACACCATCATCATCATTTTGATGTAATCTTCTTTTGCCTGGTGTCATCAGATTCAATTAGGTGTCAACATCCCATGATGTCACCCGAAAAGATTTGCACCCCCCCAGCCATTTTCTACCGCCATGTGCTGAATGATAAATTTAAGAAAATAAAGTTTCATATTACAAGAGAATATATT
The DNA here is from genome assembly GCA_034700105.1 of Oconnorella tubifera. Classification (NCBI taxonomy): domain Eukaryota; kingdom Metazoa; phylum Annelida; class Clitellata; order Enchytraeida; family Enchytraeidae; genus Oconnorella; species Oconnorella tubifera. The sequence goes on from JAQIXG010000424.1 coordinate 24,433, forward strand.
ATGTAGCGAGAGAAATTTGACTCGCTGCATGAATCAACAGTATCAATCTGTTTGAAACTTGACCGAAATTTGATAAAATTTGAAATTTGACGAAATTTCAATCAAATACTGCAAAGCTGTTTATTAGTACAAGAGGTCATAGATTATATCTGACGATCTTTTAGCTCACGTTTCAAAAATTCCTTTGAATCGTTTAGTTATTTTATTTATTTTTTAATTGCGATGAATTTTTTGATTTAATTTAAGCTTTTCGAATATTATGAATAATATTTGAAATACATAATATTGTCTATAAACTGTTTTTATAATGTATTAGTTTATAAATTTAGTAACTTAAATGAAAGTATGTTATTAACTATACATAAGCATATTTAATATTAAATTTATTATTAATAATGCTAATAATATATTTATAATGTATATGCTACAATTATTAAACTTATTTGTAATGTAGCCAGGATTTCTTTAAGGGGGTGGGAGTTTGGGGGAGGGAGAGAGGGTTAGCTTCAAAAAATTAAACGATAAGCCTTTTTAGGTCATCACACAATTTTGGTTTCAGCATATATGTATTTGGTCTACCAATACATGTATCCAACCATAAATATTTCATAAATTGCCACAAGGGGGAAGGGTTGCCCTTTTTAAGATGACACTTTTAGCATTACAATATAAAAAGGCTACTTTAAAATTTTCTTATCTCATGTGTATACTGTATATTACATATCATTTGAAAGTTTGCGAATTTATGATCACAGTATTTTAGTTGTATTTCACTAAACTTACAAATAAAGTAATAAATTATAAAAAAATATGTAGAATTAATTACAATTCAATAATGAAATAATTGCGTAGCGTAATAATATTTCTATCTGGGTCGATTTTCAGGTTTACGAATTACGTAAGTCTATATAGCATTTCAAATTTGGCCTAATTAGGCTTATTGTATGACCTTACTAATCCTATTGTTTAGCAATTGAAGTTGTTTAATTGTTCAGTGTTTCTATTTTCCAAGCAAGTACCCGTTTACCAGATATATAAAAATAACGTCTTGCCAAGTAAAATCTTATTTTGCGGGTGAAGTATGGGGTAATATCTGGTGTACTTGGTCTGCATTATAATTATTATTATAAAGTGGTTCACTTCTATTAATCGCTCAATCACTCCGTGTGTAACCAACAACACGAATAATTGATCAATATCAATATCGATCTCTCGCATAACATGTACAGTTAAACATCAGTGCGTAAACAATAACGCAGTCATCGATTACAATTTATGATAAATATTCCTAAACACGCGCAGAAAAATAAAAATAGAAACATAAAATAAACAATAAATATGGAGAGGAAAAAATAAAAACAAGTTAACAATAAACTCGTAACAATTATAACAATAAAAGAAAGTTAACAATAAATGAAAGTTATTTATTTTATTTTCCTTTGAGTTATATTTGAGTTTTCTCTTTCCTTTGAGTTATATTTATATTGAATTCCGCTGTTTTTACAGCGAATAAATAGACTTGTCAGATAATACAGTCTATTTTTTTCAATGGGGGAGAGAGATTAGGATAAACGTGAAAACTGTTAATTTTTTATACACATAATCTATATATAAAGTCCTGTAAGATAATATATATATGTGTATATAACTTACGTAATACAAATAAGTTTAATAATATTATATGGTAATTTAGTTTAATATAAATTACATTAAGAGAAAATACTTCAATAAAAATTCTTCTTAATTACACGATATTGTAATTCTCACACAAATTAATTTAAAAGTCATATATTTTTTTGTTTTCGTTTTTACTAACTTTCATTTTCTACTTTCCTAGCGACGAATAAATATATTTTTCAATCAAATGTAGGCTACACTCACATACGCGTAATAAATAGTTTATGTTTCAATTTCAGAGTGCTGCTTAAATTTCCTGATTTAATTTCAGTTTTTTAATTAAAGTATTTTAAATTAATTTCAGTCTGAATTTTATGCATGTTTATTTATCTTCATTTGTTTAGTTTTAATAGTTATTTTGTCTTTACATCTGTTTGGTATATATTAGTTTACATTCATATTAAAAAAGTAAAATTATGCAGAAAAATGAATGCAAACAACACGTTAAACTCAATGATAGCAATAAATTGAAAGTATACATCGTTGTAAACTTATAGTTTACAGTATACATAGTAGACTATTATTATAATAGATTTTGAACATAATATTATCATCTACATATTATATAGTCTATAATAGTACTATAGGCCTATTATTTACATATATAGTTGTATTGACTATTGCGTTACTATTGTATAATTAAAATAATAAATTTTGTATTAGTATAATTGCTATAATTAATATTAATTACACAATAGTATGCCTATAGTTGTTATAATTACATAATAAGCAAATCGTGTAGATTCAAAGCTATAATTAAGTTCACGAATTCTGATCATAATCTTATTGACCTATATATTAAAGAAACATCTAGGGCCTTGATTTTTACATTAAACTATTTAAATTACAATATTTCAAACGTTTTCGTTCATCAAATTAATAACTAAAACGTTTCTAGAATAAAAAATATCTTTATAACACGCGTGCCCTCGCTAATTAACGCACACTCTATATACAGTACACCACTTGATAACATTTATTTAACAAATTATTCTCTTTAATTTACAATTATAATCATAATTATATTTAATACCGATAATTATAATCAAACGCAGTTTAATTCAATTAAACTTAATTAAATTAAATTCCAATTAGCAAATGTCGCCTTGGTCATCAAAAAAATCAGTTCGTAACCATATAATTGCCTACTGGGGAGGAAAGGGGGAGGGCAAAAACTGAAAATCAGAACGAGGGATCGATTATATTAAAAACAGCTGACAACATCTTTCGTTTGCAATTTTCTTTTCGTACTACTTACAATTCAGAAAAGAAACAAATTTTCTCATAAAGTTTCACTGAAGCTTTTCAGTGCATTTGTATTTGAACTAACAAGTAATGCTTTTAACTAATTCTCTTATGTTTTTATTTAACGTGTTAAAACAAAGACAAAAAATAATAAAAAATGCTATCACTTAACTCCCCTAAATTGGTCACTGGTAAAAAGCATCACTGTAACTGGTAACTCTGGTTATCTAGGTCGATCTTTAATTAAATTGTACATTATTATTTTTAATGAATTATTTTCTAAGAAATAACCGCTTAGTGTATATATCCTTGAATTATATATAATATATATTTAAACATGTATACTATATAGAGTCTGTAACTAAATGTACAAAATACATAATCTCACGATGACTTATTAGATTTTTATGTAAACTTATCAATGTGCACGTGCACGTTTATCAAGTATAACTTGAAAACTTTAATTTGCTTAAAGCTTATTTAAAGTACAAAACCAGTTTTGTAAAGTACAAAGTAATTCTAAATAAAATCTAATTATGTGCTTGAAACATCTTGGAATCTTGAAATAAAAATTTACAAATTGAATAGCTAGCAGATAATGCTAAATTGTTTTAATCCGAATTTTTTTAGCTGCTTCGTTTTTTGTTCTAAATTTTTCATCACGTGACGAGAGCGCAAAAGCCCACACAAATAAATTCAATGCGTTAGATAAATAAGAAATATGCGTGGGGTTATAGTCCCCTAGAACCCCGACACCCCCCTCCCCCACTCGTTAACCCCACTCCGGTAATTGTGTATAACATAATACACTACAGATAAAATGGATCTGTTTCTATTTTTATTCTCTTTCTAAATACAGTCAAAATCGTACAAACCTGACTCTGAAATATTCCATTCACTGCACCGCAACACTGTATATGTCTAAAATAAATAGTCAAAATATATATCTCTACAATAAAATTAAGCTCTTTATTTTGTTCTTTGTTAAAATTCTTAATATGCTTCCAGCTAACTGCGCATCCATGAAGCTCTGACGCTGAATCACAGCTAAGCTGTCTAGTGGCTAAGCTGCTATACTGCTAAGCTACTGAACTGCTACGCCGATATACGTCGCTACGCAGCTACGTTGCCATGATGTTGAGTTCCAGAACAGTTAAGCTGCCATACAGAGAAGAATATAAACAGCTAAGCGTCTGTGTAGTAACGTTTTCCAGCTGCTGAGATGATCTGCTCAGCAGCTTAGATATCAAGAGGCTAAGCTACTAAAGAGCTAGGCTGTAGAATAAAGAAGATACCAAGCTGCTAGGCTACAGGAATTCTGCAATTCGAAGCAGCTATGCTGCCGTGAAACAAGGTATTAAAATAATTACAGCAGCAGCCAGTTAAGCATTTCTCAAGTGCTGATCCAGTGATCCTGATTCAGCAGCTGAAGTGTAAACAATATACGGCAAGGCCTCGTTTTATTACAAGCCCCGCCCTTTATCGCAGTAGACTATGTCAATCTAGATAATTGTAGTGTTCGATAAGCATGGACGTTTAATTATATGCTTTAACCGACATGTAATCTTTATGTTTAAGGTCTGAGAGTAAATAAAGTTGGGGGTTCAACCCATTCCTCCCCCTTTGTCAGGATTCGAACCTACAACTTAATTTTATACCCACAAACCTATGGCCATGAATAACTAAAGTCCTAAAATTAAAACCCTAACCTTAATCCCAAACAAAAAATCAAATGTTAAAAATTGACGTCTATTGTAGAAAATAAAAATAGATAAAATACGAAATATATAAAACATAGGGCCTATTCAAATTATTCCAAAAAAATAAAAATGTAAAAAATAAAATAAAATGTTACTGAAATCGAAAACGGCAATGAAGACTAAAATGGAAACGAAAACGGAACGAAAACGTTAATAAAAACGTTAAGGGAAACGTAAGCTGAAACGTTAAAGTTCAGAAGTATAATAGCAAAAACGCTCATTGTTAACAAAATGTTGACTTGTCTTTCAGATAATATAACTTATATAAAGTTTAAAAATAATATTATACAGTTAAATATCAAGCGTCATTATTATCGATACTAAACATTTGTATTAAATTATTATAAATTAAATTATATTATTGAAAAATAATATAATTTCTAAACAGTAGTTTGATTAGAGCGTTTTAGTATACTACTGTGAGACTGTAATTATGCTTATTTATAATCTATTTATAATTTGTTTCTAATACTTTATACACGAGCAATTAACGATGATATATCAATATTAATATAAATAATTTTGTTAAAAAAATTCAGATATGTCATATATAGAAGATTGAATGAATGAATGTGCAAGTATAGGATTGACTGACTGAATGTATAATCTTGGAATTATTGTATGACGAAACTCTAAACGAATAATAAAATGAATGAATGTATAACTATTACATTCTTTGTATGAAAATAATACAAAAAATATAACGAATCAGAATAATTTTAAACTCAATTATGATAATAATCACAATTAATAATATTTTTCAAATTATTCATTAATCGATATCGGCTTGTTAGCATTTAACTTTAAAACAACTGCTATTTTTTACTGAACAAAATTCATATAAAACCGTAACCAATAACAGAAACAACCAGTGGCGCATCCGGGTTGTAATTTTGAGGAGGGAAGGAGCAAAAACTAAACTTTTTCCAAAAAATTTGACTATCTTTTTCATATTTTGTATTTCTTAAATTTCCAGAAGGAGTTAACTTTTCAAATCATTAATCTTTAGCTAAAATGTTTTTACGGGCTATCAGAAAATGTAACTTTAAATTTTGTAATGCGGCTGGCGTAAACACATATTTGACCACCCCCTCCCCCAAATCCACTAACCCTGTGCGCTACTGAAGTATATAATATTTTAGACATTTATTTCTAGTTTCAGATTGTTTCAGGAATGAAAAATATCTCTCTGCTAGACATATGTACTGCCTGAAAGTTGAAAAAATATATAAAAACAAATGTTAACAATTTATTATTTACTTTTAATCTGTTATCAATCGTCCGGTGATCAAACTGGACGATTATGTCAAATAGTTAGTGAATAAGGTACAAAATTTAATAATATGGGTTAATTAGGTGCATTTAGCAGTCGTAGTTTTATATTTTTAGATTGCTATTGAGTAACAATCTAAAGATTGTTACTTAAGTTGTATTTTCTAAAGTTTATGGACCTTGATTGTGTTATAAAGATGATCTAATAGTCAATATCATAAAACTAAAAGTAATTTTAAAATGAATTTATTTTCGTTTTTAAAGCCTTTGAATATAAATTCCAGTAATTAGTTAATTAATTAATTAGTTAATTAATTAGTGAAGTAATTACATGCCTACTGTATATTTTTCACAGTAAAAAACATTCTCAAAAAATAACATAAATATAATAAACTGAATTTGTACTAATTAACGGTTGTAGTTGTAATAAATTAAGAAAATAAGCCTATGTTGTTATAATAATATTTAATATTTACTAATATATAACATGTAGAAATATATACAATTGTCATATAATAGTACATTTTATATGTTATTTTTAATAAACATGGTTTGCTAATATACAAAAGTTAATAACTTATACTATTATAGCCATACTATATACATACTATAATATGTTGTATGTAGGCTTACACAGGCCTTACTTTAAACCATAATATATACCATTTATTAAGACAGCTCAATATTAATACAATAAATACAATTTCTAAACATACCGTATACCAGTACTCAATATACTGAATACCATTTACTAAAATTTAGTATATACCAATCACTAGTTTATATATACCATGTTAAAAATTATAATATAAACCTACCATTTTATGGCATTTATTAATATATACACAAGTATAATAATACAACACACAAGGCTGTAGCATACAGTAAACACTGTATGGAAATTACACTAATTACATCTTATAAAGAAAATAGCACAGATATATGAATCTTTTAGCCAGACATTTTTAACAGAGTTTTTTTATGTTGTATTTCAAATGGTAAAAGCATTAACCTCCTCGTTTCATTAGAATGCAAGCGAATACCATCCCGAGAACCTGAAAATAGAATAATATTTTTTTACCTGAAGTTTTAATTCACGCAAGTACAAATAAAATATAAATAAAGTACAAATAAAGTACAAATAAAGTAGAAATGTATATAAAACCAAATAAACTTAAATATAGGCTAATTTAAGTTTATATTTCTTATTGTATAAGAAATACAGAACTTACAAACAATCTCAACTATACAATTATTATACGCAAATTATTGTATTTGAATTATTTTCCACATAAAAAACTATATTATACAAAGAGACGTCGACAAAAATTTAATTGGTCTTATTTTAATTAATTATGTGGGAAAAACATAAGATAAAGAAATTACGAAATTATTAAAAGCAGATTTATAAGATACTTTTACGATACAAAAATATTAATTTTGTAATGAAAACATGAAAAACAAAGAAAAAAGATAGCTTATTTAATTAATTAATTTATTTAAGACATTGATCGCATAAATAATAATATCAGATAATATTAATATACAGATGAATGTTAGATTTTTTGTTTATGAATGTTGAATAAACAATGCATAAATGATCACAAATAAGAAGAAAATATTATTTAATTTATTTTAAAAATCAGGTAAATTCATTCTTTTAGAAAATTAAAATTTAACTACTTTAAATGTTGTGTATTTACGTAAAAAGATGTAATATTAATCTATTTACATTTTGTATGTAAAATATTAACATATTTTACAGTTTTTGTGTATTTAAAGAATTAAAAAGAAATATTAGTCTAATTTATATTTTCTTTGCTTATGTCATAATAAGAAACCTGTAGACACATGAAGCCAACGATAATTCCAATAATAATCGCCGAATTGTCGTCGACAAAATTTACCATACCGTCGTAACAGCCCTGAAATAAAAATAAAGCAATTGTATATATTTTATAATTTAATAAAAAATTAAAATCGTTCATAAAAGGATCTAGAAAAAAATTCGAGGAGGGAGTTGTAAAATGTTAGACCCTTTTTGTCGTTTAACAAAAATATTTTTGTTGTGATTTTAGAACGGGGGTGAGAGCCTGAGAGATCTCAAACTATTGGTGTACAATTTAGTAAAATAAGTTCTTTGTGTATACATTTTATTTACAGTCGTTCAAAGACAGAAAATTGTATGAATTATTAAAACAAATCGTTAAAATATCGATAAATGGTATAATTTACTCCTAGATGAGAAAGAAAATGAAGAAGAAAATATGAAAAAAGATAGTTTCTAGTAATTGAAGAAATAAAGAGAGGTAACCTGTGCATTCAGAAAGTCATATCTTTTCATTGGATCGTAACTTAGGATTGCCTCGTCGCGGCATGCAATTATAACTGAGGGAAGATCCCCTTTACAACAAGTTGAAGGCACCTAGGCAAAATAAATTAAAATTATATATTTTTTTCATCTTTGTCGATGATCGTTGGCGATCAGGTAGAGCACCTGACTTAGAACTAACAGGTTCAGGTTCCATTCTCATGAAATCTTGCTATATCTCTACCTAGCTGGGCCCGTTGGAACCTTTAATATAATATATACTGTGTAATTGTTTTCGAAACTTTAAGCTAAAATTTAAATTACTTAATTCTGGATAGGGGTCGCAGTCAAGAATATTTTAGATTTTCACTCAAATGTTTGAATCGCCACAAGACATTATTTTTCATTAAATTATCATTTTGGAGCTAAGATGTCAGATTAATTAGTACTATTTAATAAATAAATATTAATTAATATTAATTGAACAATTATAAGGCACTGATATCGATTCAATTCTAAACATTTATCCTAAACTTATAATCCTGAACAATGCCGCAGAAGAAGACTGACAGTCAGGCATCTCCCAGCGTTCGTAGCGCAC
>JAQIXG010000425.1:0-33260 GCA_034700105.1 Oconnorella tubifera
TTACATATTTTATTTAACTCTTTTTAGTCCTTAATCTTTTACATCCTTGAATACATTTATGAAAAAACTATACTACGCGTTACATTTTTTTTTAACTATCATGCCCTCTCGCGCTTTAAATTATCTTTTGCGCCTTAATAGCGCTTTTAATCACTTAAAAATATTAATTTTGATAGATTTCCGTTTGTTATTATTTGGTTTAGCGCGCTTTTGCAAAATATTTTGAGCAATTGCTCAGTTGCTAAGCGAAATAAATTTCATACCCCTCGATGCTTTCTCTGTATAGGAAATAGAGAATTATTTAATTTAATTAAATAGACGTAATTTTAAGACAAAGTTGTTAGCATAAATGAAAATTGTACCCCGGAGTAGTTTAACAAAAAAAATTCAAGTCATAAAGATAAAAGGAAGTGCCAAAAAAGTCGATTTTAAAAGTGAAGCATGACAGATAAATAAACAAACAGATAAGAAAGCGAGCTAATAGAACGTGGTTAAAAAAGGTCATTACTTTCGAATTAACTTTCGAAATTAATACGTGTGAGATATTAAATTCAAATGTAGTATTGACCAAAAAAACCTACTTTCGAAATTAGTAAATGTTCAATAATCAGTTGACGTCCCTAGTGGGGGGGGTCAAACTGATTTTTGACCCCCCCCCCCAGTTTTAAATTCGTGGCGCCGTGCCTGGGGATTATACCCGCATTGAGGTCTTATTATAAATACAAAAAAATTTGATCTCCGCTATCTCTTTAATGCACTGACATGAAATCTTTGAACTTGACACTTGAATTGTTTTTAAATGGCATTTATAAATCTAATACTTGCTGGACAATTATAGACCTTGACGAAATTAATGACAATTTTTGTCGAGAATAAAATGAAATGCATTGTAATATTTTTATCATACAATGATGAAAATGAAAACAATAGACAATAGATATGTTTTGGCGACGGCTGCATGTTGACGTTATATTAAAACATTACTGTATTGACACTAATGGTATGACATCTCAATTTAATATTATTTTAATTTCTATAAGATACACAAGATCATCCAGGGGCGGATCAAGCCGATTTGAGGCCCCTGGCGGTAAAATTTCAAGGCCTAAAGCCTATTTGGCCTTTAATTACATGTATTCAAAGCAAAAACTAATATGTACTACAATCGTCACAAGTGAGGGCGGTTTCAAACATCATTCTTTCAGATGACCAAAAATTCGAAAACCGTCACAACTTGTAACCGTTTTAAACTAGAAATCTATCGCGCTTCGGGGCCACTTGAAGTTCCGCGCCCCCGGGGGCTGAAATAACATTACATCACTGATAGTCCACCTGATAAGTCCTACAAACTTAACGTCTGAATTAGTAACTCAAAATAGAATCATCGCTTCAGCATTTTTTACTTTCATTTCTGAAAAGAAATTTCCCATAGATATCGGCACAGACAAGTCTATGAGGAAGACAGCCTGCTTCATGTCTATGGTTTTGCTCTAATCCCGGCCTGGCAGCCCGTCCGCTATTGAACAGTGGACAGACGTGGCAAAGGCTTGGATATCTTTTTTGATTCCTTAACTGTTTCCGCAAATAATGCGCTTATGGGAGAATTTAGTCCTCATTAAAAGGGTGTTGGATTTATTGAAGTTTTAAATATAACCCAAAATACCCTTAATTTAAAAAATTTCAATTCGTTTTAATTATTATTTAATTTGTGTAATTACTTAAGACTGAAATATTGTGATTATATGCCGTTCATTCTCTTTGTTTTTATTTAGTAATTTTCAGAAAGAATAAATAAAGTTTAGTGAGAATCTATAGCCCTCTTTCGAATACAAAAATGTATAAAATAAACTATTGTGCGAACAAAATAATTTTAGTTTATCTAGCATAATATTTATAAGCTAGCTATTTTAAAATTCTAATTCGCGGATAAAAACAATTTGTGAATTGTTTAGTGGTGTATGCTAAATTTCATTTGGAGGGGTTTCTCTCAAAAATGAGATGATAGCCTTTTTTATGTTATCACCGTATTGTTTGGTCTCCACATACTGTACATGTCTCCACTAAATCATCACACGGAAGGAAAGGCTTAGCAATAAACTCAGGGGGAGAACTGACCCGGTGAGGGACTGATATATCCCTCATTGGGCCCCCTCACCCTGCAGGAAAAAAATAATAATGAAAAAGAAAGAAAAATTTGAACGGTAAAAATGGGAATTTTGACCACTTGACACCAGGTTAAACTTAGAAATTATAACAAATAAAAATTGTGCACTGGAGAGGTTTATTTTATATCTTTTCAGCTGGTTTTCTTTTTGTGGGCTCCAACTGAAAATTTTCTCAGTGGGCCTTTGGAAGCCAGTCCGCCACTGAATAAACTGAAACCTTCATTTAACTCTAAAAGTTTACTTTCAATTGGGGGTAGTTATAATGATACAACCCCCCGCCCTTGACTATGCTACTGAAATGGTTGGTACACACAGTGTCGATAGTTAGAATCTCAGTTAGATATGACAGTTTCATTTTAAGTCAGTAGTAAATTTCTAGGAAAAGGGAAAATCGCAATACACGCGGCAGTAAACTATATAAAATATATATAATAATGTAAAATATATGTATTAATTTTTTAAAATACTGAACATAAATCAATAAGTATGTCAAATATTTTAAAAAGTTTGTGGTAGGCATATAGGACTAAAAACGTTCCTTGTTCTTTTTGGTCCCACTCTCATTTTTTTCTTAGATGTACCTCTAGGATTTAGGGTAAGCAGGTAATTAATTTAGCAGAAAGCCCAAGATAATCATGAAGCTATTATAATAGTGGTTGCCAAGAATAAAGAAGAAACCAGCCTATTGATAGATACTACTTAATGAATTTTTGCTATTGCCTCTAAATTTGTATTATCTAAAGACACTTAACAGCTGGACAGTTTTAAATATTGTTGTTTACCAAATTACAACTATGACAGTTCTTTGAAATAAAATTTACTTTATTCATGAACACACTGGAACTTAATTAAAACATTTTCTCTCAATAAATTCTATGTTTTAGCTAATTAAACAATCTATTTTATTTTATTTTAGTAGTTTTGAAACTAAATTTAGTAAACCAGGCTTTCTTAAATCCATTATCAGTACAGTGTATAAAACAGCAAGAATCTGAACACTAAAACAGTTATAAAATACATGTAATTATTTTAAAATGTCGCACTGCTATAAAACTAATCAATTTGTTTTCTGATCGCAGCAGTCCCACACAAATAAACTGTTATAAAGATGACTGAAGATATTTTACTAGTTTCCCTGTCACTGGCAATATCTAAAAGATACAAAAACACATAGTATATTTTTAGCCTAGATAAAAATATGAAAACATAAAGCAAATACGTATAAAAAACCTGTAGACACAGAACATTAGATAATAAGTCTACATATGATATAAGATTATTATAAGATTTAAATGTTAATCTTATGATATATCTTATATCATATGTAGATATTAAAGTAAATACACCATTACAATATCATACCTAAGCAATAAATAACATACAGCATAATTATAAACATAAGTGATACAGGCAATAAAAATCGAATTATATAATTAATAACAAATAACTAATTCACTAAATTTATAATTGACATATACTTTGATTATATCCTCAGTTAAACACATGAATTCTTAAACTATTTTCTGAAATTAGTACAAATCTAAATGTATACAGTTAAAAGTAACCATATTATCTAGAACGGCATTTGTGATCATGCCAAAAGTTCAGCCATTAAAATAATCACATTGCCAAACAGTGCAGCAAAATATCGCAAGCCACAGAACTTTTGTTCCAGCAATCCAGCGCTTTAGTCACTCCTCCGTCAGCTTTGATACAATATAATAAATTCATAAAGAAAGTTTCAAACAAAAGTTTTCATATGAAAGAGAGGTTTGACCATTATTTGTCAGTGTCCATCTTCACTTCGTCATCTTTCTCCTCATCTTTCTTCTCGTATGCCTTGTCTGATGGAGTGACCACCACACCGTCCCAGACTGTCATGTCACTGGTGATGTCTACAAGATTACAACACAAATCTAGGATCTAGGCTTCTTCGCTATTTGTTTAATATCATATCAAAACTTGTTAGAAAAATGATACGGCATATACTCAGAACTGATACCGGGTTTAATTTCCTTGAAAATTCACTGTATTGCTGCACCCTTGCAGATAAAAGGCTGTTATAAAAAACTTCCAATTGATTTGTTAGGTTATAATATAATAATTATACAGTCATGTTTTTAATTAAAAGAGGCCTCAATTACATGAATTATAAAATGAATATTCAGAAAACTATTTTTGACTAAATGCAAAAACAATTTCAATTAAACACTACACACCACTGTGACACCAGGAGTAATGAAGTTATGACTATTACATTAACTTTCAGCCAAGTTACCAATTCAAATAAAACTCAGATGATTCTTTGGATTAACTTATCACTGCATGCAATACTAACACATCTCTCTAACGTTTTAAGAAAAAGCAAAAACTCCTTCAACTCACTCGAGTAGTCTTCAAAGCCAAGGATTTGTCTGAATCCTCCGTGAGAAAGAATTCTAAGCAAGGTCTGAGCAGTGTAGCAAACTTGGTCCTGAAATAAACAAATGCAACAATGGCGCTTAGAACATATTACAATGAATAAATATTACAATATACAGAAAAAACTTACCATCCGTTTGCTGTAAAAATAATAAATGTCGCGTCTATAAAAATTTATTTTGAAGAACAAAAATCAATAAAAAGCTTTGAGTATACTTTGTGTACATTTCTCAAATAAAGAAGACTTTTAACTGAGTAACTTTTACATAAATACATAAACTAATCATTCACTTACTACGGCTCAACTAACATTATAATATAATGAATAATTAAGCTTATATTTCTTCCAGCATGCAAATGTTTACCTGTTGTTCTAGACTCATGACAGTATGTACTCTAATGTTTCCAGGTTCACAAGGATCAGTGATGCCGGCTGAACCAGGCAGGAAAAATCCAGCAGCCAACAACTGAAGACAACGTCTATGAGAAACGACAAGTCAACTAAAACATGCTATGTCTGAAAGTATCCAATATAACTAGACTGATCATTTATTCTTTCTTCTTTTGAGTTGATTAAGAAAATTTACAAAGGGATCAAGAGATCCTAACCTCATTAATTGCATTTTTAACGGATTAACAACTAGTTAATAAATAATTTATTAGTTTGTCTGTTGTTTAAAGTCTGACGCTTTGTATTAAAGTCACATCAGCACAAATTAAAGTTTATTTACCTGAAAGCAATGTTAATTGACAGAGGTTGTCTGGCTGGATTATTCATAACAGCATAGTGTGCCTGAATATTAAATATATTCAATCGTAATATTATTATCTAAATATTATTATCATAATATTATTATCTAAATATTATTTAAAAAGTAGAAACGTATCAATAATGGAATGATATAAGAAAATTTAACAAATATGCTTTTGTATAAACTATGTGTAATATATCATTCATAAAATACAAAGAAATATTATCACATTATACACTGTACGTTAACATTTATTTCTCAGTTGTATAATCTTGATCTGCAGAAAACAATATATCTCTTGTATTAGATTACAAACAAAGATAACAGAATTTTAAAACACTGCAATTTACTGCATTTATTTTAAATTATTAATTGCGTTAGTCAAATTTACATGAAAAACTATCAATACCGAGAAAACTTATCACAGAAATTAACTGCACATTTTGTTATCATATCTTAAATTGATTTCTAATTACAAGCTTTCATTCATTAGTTCGTAAGAAACCAATTTCAAGTAGTCGTTCTATTATACATTAAAATGCATGAAATTTAAACTTTAAACCGGTAAAAACATAGCATCATCGTTATCATGATTTCAACAATCTTAAATACGCATATTTTTTATTATACTTAAATTACAATTAAGAAAACTAACATCAGCAACCTGCCTCACAATTTCATCTCAGTAACAAATCAACAAAAACAATCCAAACTAATATCAAAAAATAATCACGAACCAGCAGATCAATGATCCACGGAGTGAGTGCGTCAAATCCTTCAAAACGGTTTCTCAGATCTCTGAGCAGACGATTGAGAACTTTGATTGTAGAATGAGAAGCGTTCTCTTCAAACCAACGAGAATGACGGATAGCCGTCAGATAGCCTTGCATCAACTTACCATCAACTGATAAGAAGTTAGATAGTCAACAATAACAGCATTTGACTACTGCTAGACTGATCCTTAAATCGTTTGTTGGTTGTTAAACGGCATATCAACACGAAGAGTATTATTTAAAAGCAGGAAAAGATAAATAGTATACAGAAATTCACAAATAACGAACAGATAGAACAGCAACAGATGATAGTTACAATGATTGATATATTACAAAGGATGTTACAATTTATATAAAATTTAATCATTCATAAATGACGATCAAAATGTTAGATATAACATTTGACTATTTTAAACAACCCCCATTCATGGCTTATATATTACAATCTAAAACATTTCATTATCTTATACTACACTTGTGTATTGCTATATTACACTCTTCCTTACAATCCTTGAAGTCTATCCATATAACCATTAATACCACACATAAAGTACAAACTATCTTACGATGAAGGTTTGCGTCCAGTTTCTTGAGATTTGGAGGTATGGTGGCAACCAGGATCTTAACGGAAGCTTCCGCTGAGCTAATCTCAAACCCTCCTTCATTGGGCAGAGTACTGAACACCTCGTGGACCTCTGCGCCTGCGTGCAAGTCCTCCGTAATCTTATTGGCCAGAGCGTTGACAGCTTCTAGCGTTGGAAGTGTCTTAAGGATAATAACAATATCAGCAACATTGTGGCCAGACATCATTGTACCTTTCTTGTGTGAACCGACAACTCTTACTTCCTCAACTTGCTAGAAGATAAAGTAAAAAGTATAGAAAAACTAATGTCAATTTATAATAATTAAGCTTAATAGCTCCTTGTAAAGAATATCAAAATTTATTTAAATTATGCATGTCGCCAAAGAAGCAACAAATCAGTGAAATATTGTGAGTGACCATAAAATCTAAGAAATAACTAAAACAGATATAAAATCTAAAAATGTATAAATGATAACGTACAGCCGCTTCAAACAAGTTTGGAGCAACGATAAGATTATCCAGAAGGGTCGTAACCTTGGTGATAAGATTCAAAATGGCCGCCTGCTCATGGGAGGATGGAGTCAGTTCCTGAGAACGTTTTAAAAGAGCCTACGTCGTGACAAAACAAAATATTATTAAATTAAATAATTTTTAATTTCTAATCAACAAGCTGCAATAATATACAGATATTAAATGGATTAAACAATATATTTTTCATTACAAAAAAAAATATATAAATACACTGCAATAAAAGAAAAATCTTCCAGAAAATCTAACCTCAGATAGAGCTTTATCATCAGGCGCCGGTTTCACTCGCGGAAATATATTTTCACACTGCAAAAACATCAATGAAAATCCACTACGTCACATTTCATAATATTAACGAACAAAAACTGAAATTCAGAAATTACAATACGCTAACCAAGCATCATAAACCTAAGGTAATAAATAAACGAAATATACAGAAATATTCCGGATGAAGACAACAACAATAAGAGATATTCCAGTAATGATTGCATCGTAATAACTTTAAACACAGCATGATAACTCGGAGAGCAAAGTGTTTACAAAGTTTATACGATAAGTAATATCGAACATTAGCTATGATAAAAAAGCAAAAAAAAGATGTTACGCAAAAAGAAAAAATGATTAATAACAATATTAAGCTTTATGACTAACTTATCATTTAGACATTTATAAATTCTTTAATAAAACAAGACTAAATAAATATTCACGCTATCATTTTCAAATAAATAACTATTGTCAATTTTCGTTTAAAGTGCAGTAAAATTATCCTTATTCTGAATTATAACAAATAGGAATAAAATCTTTTACCTGGATGATATCAAATGGAATATGCGGAATGAATGGTTTGAATCTAAAAAAAAATTCATAAATATTTTTACAAAAGTTATGACAGTCAAACATACTTTATTTGATTGTTACTTGACATCACATAACGTATAAATAATAACTTTTGTAAAAAATACTTTTTTATAAACAACACTTTAATACATATTATTACATCTTATTGCGTAAAATATTTATTTTTTAAAAGATTATTCTTTGTTACATGTGGAGAGGTTCCCCGTGCAATTCAATAGTGAATTAATTTGTTAGTAACGTAGCGCTGCGTTTGTCTACAGGGGTCGTCTCAAAAAGTTGAATAATGAAGCTAATGAATTTAATTAAATAATTAATTAATTAATGATCAATTAGGATATTTGTTAATTGATTCGTGAATTTTTATCTTAAGTTGTCTTGTATGCAAAATTTCAAGTCAATGGTAAAATGGGAAGTTGGCTAAATATAGATGACGAGATTTATACTATACATACTTACATACATATATACATACATACATATATACAAACACATGAAGCTAATATAAGTGTTGTAAAAATACTATTTAATGACAGATAATGTTATGATTGTATAATGTCGGTATTCAATCATATAAATGTCAAAAAAGATATCCGTGTTGTGAACGGCTTGAATAGAAATTTTAAAATAGACAAGCCATCAGCTCGTAACAAATAAATTAAAACAAGTGTAACAAATTAAATAAACAAGTTCATATCTCATTTAATAATAAATAAAAAAAATATATCTATCTATTACTTGTTAAATTATTAACAAGCAACAAATAAACAATTAAAAATAATTATTTATATAATAAATAAAATATACCAGGATATCTTAGTTCAAATGAAGACGATACAAAAAACAATAGCTGTAGACAACTGTCCTTATACAATTATATCATTAAAAATAACAATTTCTGCAGTTCTAATTACTTTTTAATGCAATAGAGATTATTAAAAGCAGATATCACTTTAGAAGTAAAGGCGGAGGGTGATTTCCTCTCTTGGATTGTATTTGATATTGTAAAATAAATACTTTTGAAATAATACTTACGTAGGGCCCTTGTTATTAGAAAACAGAGGGACAGGGCCCCTCGGACCTCCACGCCCCCCAATCATCATTCCACCGCGACCTCTCATCATCTTCAAATCTAAACAAAAAAGCTTTACTGTTCAATAAACTATAGATAAATAGGCAATAAAGCCACTCAATCTAATTTAACATGTCAAACTGTCAATTCCAATACACGAAACTAATTATAATCACAATCAATTAAGACAAACTCTTTAAGCCTCTCGTAAGTAATTTTATTTTTCCAAATTAAAGCTTTAAAAAGTGTCTTTTCTGATAAAATTCGGTTTCGCACATTATTTAAAGTAACAAAATAGAATGCATAAAAACTGAGTACGAATTAACTTTATAATCCTGGCACTTTAAGAACTTATACAAATAGAAATAAAATTTACATTGCAATTCTGTGAATTTCTTACAATATCGCTCATATAAAATGGCGATAATTTGCTAAAGCTGAAAAATATCAGAATTCGTTGAAAATGCAAGCTATTAAAATATATTCCTAATCACACGGTAACCTCAAATCCTAACCTTAATCTTAACCCAACAATAATCCTAATGAGTTATGAATTCGGAATAGACCGAAAATATATTGAATTACACAAATACATCGAAATGCACACAATGTTGTACAAATATTTACATATAATATCTGAAATAAATAATACAATAAGATAAACAAATATTTAACGTAATTATTTTCTGGTAAATATAACAAAAGAATAAATAAATAAATAATAGAATAAAATATTAATAACTTTTATTATCGTGAGTACAAACGAGAACACAAAATAAGCCTATTTATTAATAAAACTATACTTTATCGCAGTTCATATGTTATTGTTATTAACTCTTTGTTAACAATGTTAATAGCTGTAATTGAGATTAATTAATTAAAATTAACTTTCAATAAAATTAAATAATTCGATCGTTCAGAGTTTTCTCTAAAGTTGATTCAAACATTCAATATTAAAGATTAATAAAAAGAGGTTGAAACTTTAATTTAAAATTTTAATCTTTACTTTATTAGTGTAATTTACAGAAATTGACTAAGGGAGGGGGTGTCCCTGAAAAATTGAAGTGATGGCCTTTTTTAGGTTAACTCTAAATACAGATATCAAATGCAAAAAATCACTACATCGTCATAAGGGGGGTAGGGTTTAATATACCGATAAATTCACACCTTAAACATGACAAAACAAATCTTTTTACCTTCAATGCGGTAAGGATGACACCCCCCTCCACCCGTACTTACGCCACTGCCCGTTATTAATAAGTTATAAATATGATAGGCCCTTACAACATTGTAATCATTAGATGTTTGATTGTTATGGGCTCTGATATGCAATGGTATTGCAAAGTTTTCTACCACGATACACACAAAAAGGTCCATTTAGTCTGAGAAG
The DNA here is from genome assembly GCA_034700105.1 of Oconnorella tubifera. Lineage (NCBI taxonomy): Eukaryota > Metazoa > Annelida > Clitellata > Enchytraeida > Enchytraeidae > Oconnorella > Oconnorella tubifera. The sequence goes on from JAQIXG010000425.1 coordinate 10,540, forward strand.
GGAAGAGTAGTTCGTTAAATTTTCTTTTTGAAAATAGTAGAAATAATCCTTAGTAGCGGGGGAGGGGAGGATGGAATTAGAGATCATTTTAAATATTTTTAAAAATTAGTAGAAATAGTAGTTTTTTTATATTTAGGCCAGTTTAATTGGTTTATTATAAAGTGTTTGTAGTTTCTTGTTACTTGCTATTAATATGGTGTTAATTGCAGTTTAGAGCACACTCAATACTTTCAATTAAGAATATCACTGACTAAAATTTTCTAAAATTATCTAACAGATTATAAAGTTATAAAGTTAGTAAGTTCCTAAAATTATGTGTTGATCAAATCAAGGCGTATGAAACTTGCAAGTTGCAATCATTTAATGAAAAAAGTATAATCTAACAAGTATTAAATAATTTAAACAACAATTTTAAGAGCTCGTCTGACAGTTGAGTTAAGACTACATTCAATTTTGCAAGCTAAATATATGATATAAAAGGTTCACAATCAACAAATCAGAATTACGGTTCGCATTAACTACAAGCTAACAAATATACAATGTGCGGAAAATTATTCAGAATAAATAGTAAATGTAATGTAAGCGGAGGTCTTGTACTCAGTACAGAGAATAGTTTAAACTACTTTAAAATTATTTTATGTTACTTGCTCATTCATTCATACTATATTTTAAATTCAATTGGCTCAAGTTATTCATGATTGACCGATTTTTCAATTAGTAAAAGTTTCAAACCGTAAAGGTAATTAAGATAGAGACTTAATATGCAACTTTTACACTTATAATTAATATTAGATTTCAATATAAACGTAACAAATGAATCAACAATTCATACAAAGCTGTAATACTTATTACTTCTGTAAAAAGTGTGAATCCGTGACAAAAAGTGTCTCGTCGTTAACAATAAATTAGTGATCAAATTTAATCTTTAAAAATATTTCATCTGACAGATTAAACTCTCATGAACTAGATTATTCTACTTCAATGACAACAATGATGCCATAGAAAAGTATATTCAGAATTCCATCAAGGAATTAAAGTTAATATTCAAAAGCTGTTAGTAATATCACACGATTCTGTCGACACAAAATCTACTTTGCTACATACTATAAAACTAATGTTACAAAATAAATGTTACAAAATTACGATCTTTGCTATAGAATCATATTTGGATTAATCAGTAATCCTGTCCATACAAGCCTTTATTAATAATTTGAGACGAGTTTGTAAAAATTTCTGCCTCTTATTAGATTTTAACCTTAGAATTTAATTGGCAAACAAATAACTTGCAGACTATTGCCATCAAAAAGTTAGTAAATATATTAATCTTACTAAATATTGATGAATTGCTCATACTCATGTAATATACTGTAACAGTATATGTAACAATTGCATAGTTTATAAATTATAATTTTTAATTCATAAAATATCATCACAAAAAGCAGAGACTTGTATGAACACTTTTAAAGTTTCTCTAGTTGCACGAAGTGCCGTAGAAAAAGTTGGCAGAGAATGAATAATCGATGGGAAGATTGATGGAGTAGAATGTTCCGGTACTGACGGCAGGTCTCATCGACAATTGTGTGTAATAGCCTGGAGTAGATCTGTAACCAACTGAAGCTGCATCGTTCATGCTTGTGAATCCGAGTCTATCCCCAGCCGTTGCGAGGATGCAATACTTCATTATGACCTATAAGCGCAGTCATCAATATGAATAAGCAGTTGCATGGATTATAATCAATGTACTATAATATATATATAATTTTGTCTTAAAATTGTAATGAAATAATTACGTTACTTTGCGCAAGAATCTAGCAAAATAATCATTTTCAGATTTTTATTAAATGATAACAATTATTGAAATGATCTTAATTCTGTCATTCAACTCAATATAATGCAGTTATTTGTTACTGTCTTTTGAATAAATCAAAGAAATACCATTCAGTTTAACATACTAATTATATTAAATCAGCACAACTATAAAATTTAAAATCAAACTTTCAAACTATCATAATAGTTACCGATACTGCAATATAATTTCTTAATAATAATAAATGCTAAGAAAGAGACAATGTCACACTCACAATTTGAGTTTGATTGGCAGCTGTTGGGATGACGAGTTCGCTGTAGATAAGATTGAAGATATTTGTTCCATTTGGTCTCCATATTTGCATGTAAAGTGGAGTGGTACTAACAAAATAGATAGAGATTTCGGTCACAACAATATTAGCAGGGAAAGCATAGGGTAGAATGACAGTTGTTGCTGCGGTATCAGTCTGAATTTGTCCTGGGAAAGCACTGCTGCCAATTCTATCTGTTAATTGAAAATAACAATAACAATAACTTTTAATTAACAATGATATATTTTTACAGCAAATTTTGTTAATTAACAAAAATGTTTAGAACAATTTCATATACATTTGATGGAACAATTTCACATATTTTATCGGATACAAGAGGCTTCAATTTGTCTTCGTTTAAACATAAAATGTAAAATTTTTAACATCAAAGTTTTTAATGCCCACTATAATAAAGGCATGAAATAAGTTGATTTTAATTAAGCTTATCAATTTAAGATTTTGTTTACAAAATAAAATAATGACTTACAAGGTCTGAAACATTGAGTGCATGTTTTGTAGCAGGTATCTAGCATCTTTGCTGGACTCTTTGTGCATTGACCAGTTGAATTCAGTGACGCGCACAGTGAATCATTGAGATTTGAATTCACACAATCTGAAATTAAAATTATATAATTTATTCATAATATTTTGCAGTATAATCAAGAGTTACAAAAAATAAAGTGATAAAGGATATAATTGTTAATTTGTTACAATATCAACAAACTTGTAACAAATTGAGTAATACAATTTTATTCAAAAGGCTGGTAGGCCAGTATCGACTAAAGTTGGGAATGTAAAGTCTAGCTATGCATCGTACTACTTACTTGGACGTCCATAAGGGAGAGCCATGCAGCGCGTACAAGACAAACGACAGTTTAACATCATGTAATCGTAGTTAGTAGAACATGAGCCATTGTTAGCTAGAGACTCGCACATTGCATCGTCCAAGGTATTAGCGCACACTGGAAATAATCAAATTGACAGGATGTTACAAAATCTGTCATTCTTATTTGATTTTTCTTTGTTTAGATTTGTACAATAGTTCATACAAATAATAAATCTTGCCCTTAGATTAAGAGACAGATATTTATGTCATTAATTATGTATTATATTTTATCAGCGTTTTTCAAAATCTGACATTAGAATAAAAAAATTAGCCAGTCTATATTAATTTAGTTTAATATTGGGTTTACAGCAGTGGTATTGATTTACTTTTATAATTGCAATAATCATGTATTGAATTTAATCAATCCTTAATCAATTCTTTACAGAAAGGTCACATATAGAATTAATTAATCAGGATGCCAATATTAAAATTTTCAATTATCTTTAAGATTTGATGCTATGTCACAAAAAGTATAAATTTTCTGAAAATCAACAGCAAAATTTTAAAGAATGTATCAACTAATAAAGATCCAACTTGACAACAAACAAAATTTCAACTTAAAAAAAGCATATTTCAAAATTTCATGCTAAAAATAAAGATATTCGCACATTTCATTAAGTAAATTAATAATATTATTTTACTTATAATCAAAACAACGGAGTTGATAAAAACAGACCGGGAGGTCCATTGCATTGAACGCATGACTTCCAACAGTTTTTGTACATAAATGCAGGATTTTTAGTGCACGCGCCATCGTTTGCCCACGCGTCACACTGAGTGTTTGTGTTTGTGCAAACTATACACAGGGAAAAATAACAATAATTAATAGAAAAGAAAATTGTAGGATATCATTTGCTTACAATAATTTAAAACAAAGAGTGTGATTGAAAGAGAGTAAGTAAAGAGGATATTCACTATATTTATAGTCACAAACATTTAAACTATTTAAACGTTTAAATTATTAACTTTTAGTATCAAAAATGACAAATGACTAAAGTTGTTATAAAATTAAAATAGTACCTGGATCGCTAGAGCAACCGAGACAGGATTTTGTGCACATAGTCATCATGTATCCAGGATTCTTAACACATTGACCACGCAGAGCCCAGTAATCACATGAAGGATCTCTATTCGCACATCTATAGGAAATTGTTAAAACATATCTTATTAAAAATCTGTTACATGCAAATCTGAGAATATAGGGAATTAAAAAATTGTCGTGTTAATAAAAATACATTTATTGGCGTTAACTTCATATGGTGATATTACAAAAATTATTTAAAATATTTTAAGTTATCTTTCCTGTAATTTATATAAAATTTGACAGTAAATGTAATTTAAAATAAAATATTAGGTGTTGTAAATGGTTTCTTTTTGAAAAAGGATAATGAAACAAATATGATAAGATTAAGAGTCAGTTGATATTATTCAAGATGAAATAAAATTGCATTATTTACAAGAATGAAATAGAAACATAAAAAAGAAACATGAAACTTACGCAATATTAGTCGAGCAGTTGAAGCAAGATTTTCTGCAGTTTCCCAACATCCAGTAGCTATTGTTTGCACATTCTCCTCTATTATACCAACCAGTACAGTTAAAATCAGGCTGCTTGTTTTCACAGGCTGCAACAAATACGATTTAAAATTCTAACATTTTTTACTATGTTCGTCAAACTCGTGATTTTTTTTCACTCTAAAGTTGATTTAAAAAAGTAAATTGTAAGCCGCTGATGCTCTACAAACTCATCTATGCAACGCTTGAAATACGAATGAGCTTAACATTAGAATGGATCAATTGTACGGATGATAATTACTTACTGGTAAGCTGTTGGCATTGAGTACAGGCGTTCTTGCAATAGGCGAGCATGTATGCAGGATTCTTCTGACATTCACCGGCGCTAGCTTTCTGTACGCAAGTAGCATTGTCCAAAACGTTCTTGCAAACTACAAATTGTAAAAAATAATATAAAGTAAAAACTTCACACAAATCTTCAAGACTAAACAAACTTGTATTGTATAAAACATTGGTTTACAAAAAAATCGTTCAATTCAATAAATTTATAATATTAAAGATCACAAGACATTCCCCTTCTGAATTAATTTATTTTTATTTAAATACAATTTACTCAAAAAAGTGCAGAATTTTGTAAAAATATCATTTTCTTATCCCATTGCAGAAATTAAATAGACAAACACAGTTTGAAACACTACTCAAGCAACTTTTAATTGTTTATTTCTAAGAGAGAATCTAAATTAGACCACACATAACACTCTATGGGCTTAGACAGAGTGTTGTCAATCTCATATCATAGACATCCTTATTAAATTTCATCAACCAACTTTATATCCTTACCTGGATCAATGAAACTTTCACACTTGAAGCAAGCCTTGGAACAGTTAGCCTCCATCCAGGTTCTATTGCTAGAACACATCCCCATTAAAGACCACATTTCACATTGAGAATCATTGTTGTATTGATTAACACATGCTGTCAATAAACATATCAAATGTTGTAAGGATACTTTCAATATCTAAAAGTTATTTTAACCTGTTTACATAAAGTTCTTAATAAAATACTTGTCAAAATATTTACAAAAGTTTTTTAATAAATTTTTTTTGTATATACTAAATGAGTTTTCATTATTACAACTTTTAGCCAGCTTTCAATTAAATTTCACAAACTACTATGTTTTAAAAATCGTTTTTAAGAAGTAGCTTCAAATATCAGTGAAAATATTAATGAAAAAATGAGCTAAATAAAAATTAAGCTTCTTATAAAGCAGCACAGTTGAGTAGCCAGGCCAGGGTTTAACATTTGGGGAGGGGGTTCTGTTACAGATACATAAAATAATGTGATAACCTTTGGTGACCTTTTTTGGGGAAGATACACAATTTTTACCTTTTTTTATTAACATTAAAAACAATTGACGTTAAGTTGCAAAGCATGGGGGGGGGGGTTATCACTAAAAAACGCCTAAATCTTAATTTTTTTCTCACGTTTTCAGGTAAGTTTTCCTCAAAGCTGCAAAACATTACTCAGATACAAGGGGGAGGGACTACAATCTACATACTCCTCCCCTTTGTTAGATGAGCCAACATAGAATAAAAAATATACTGTATCATTTTGAAATATTTCAATAGCATATGCCGACTACAGTAACTGGTGTGTGTAAGTTTTTATAACGATGTATTCAAAAATATTACACTACACTGATATGAAATGCAAAATACAAGACCAATAATATGCACCAGTTGAATATAGAAATTTAAATATGCTATTTTATATTGATTTTAGATGTTCTTGCTAAATTTTAAACTGCCAATTTATATGTATAAAAGAAAAGCTAATAGACACACGAAAGAGACATACGTGAGCACATGTATTCAAGTCTGAGGTACTTGTAAGTTCCAGGACAAGAATCTCCAAAGTAATATGAGGTAGCATCGAGATCACAGTAAGTGCGACCTGAAAAGAAATAAAATAATGGCTGTAACAATTACTGCAACATTTATAATCTAAAATATTAAATAATGATACCATTTAAAAATCATTTACATAATGTCATCAGCTTAATTCAAGTAAAATTCGTTATTTATATCATTAATTAGAATTATGGTCAAAAGTTATGAAATTATTATGTAATAATAACAAGTTCTAATATCCTAAGAACTTACTGCTAACTAAATGATAAAGCCTCGAAGCAATGTTTGAAATATATATTGCAGGGTGCACTCAATTTTAAAAGTTTGTAGAATTTTAACACCCCAATAAAAACTAGAAACTAGTTATTTGTAGGCTTGTCCTACAAATTGTCTATATGATAATTTTTGTCTAAATATTAAGCTCATCATATGAAGACGATTGACAGCATTCAGTTACTCACCATTGCAAAGAGCTTGCACAACAGACAGAGCTGTGGCGGACGAGCAGTTTGCACTCTTCATAGCGGTGGGGTGAGGACATGTGATGTTGTTGTCATCACGACCATACATTGCCATGGTAATATTAATGAAGGTATCACCAGGGCAGGCAAGCGGCAGTTGCCCACCCTCGCAGGACAGAGCTTTCGTTGCGTCCACTAAAAACAAAATTAATGCAACAGTTAGAGAACAATATGCACAAGTAAAAAAGGACATACAAAAATAAAGCTGCCAGAGTATAATATCAGGGCATTATCATTATAGTACAATTTGTTAGATCACTGAGCTAGTAAACCAAATTAAGCTTGTCCGATGTAACGTTTAAGATATTTCATTACAATCCCAATTTATTTTACAACTTGTCGCGACCGTACCCTGATAAACAAGATCTCTGTTTTGTTTATCAATGCTTTAACCTTAGTTTGAGATCACATCACCAAGGTCTTGACACCAATATCGATACTGATCGTGACTTTGTTTGTGGGTTATGTGTCTATGGTTCGTGACTATACGGTCTCGATTTCAACATTAAGACCTCAAATAAGTTACTAGTAATAAAATTTGAATGAATCTATGAAGTTAAATGACTAATATCAAGCGATCGTTGCAGAGACCTTCACAGACACATTTTTTTATGTCTAGGCCATATATCTAAGCCGATATATGCTCAGATTATCAAATTAACATGTAGAAAGAAAGCAGTAATATTATAACTGTATTATAACTGTATCAATCTTGTTTTTACAAAATTTCTAAAACGTCTTACGTAAAGACTGGCAAATAAATATTTGATAAGACATAACTCTTCTTGATAGACTCATAAACAAATGAGATCGCAATACTGATATACGGAGTAGCCTATAATTGATATATTATAGGCTACCCGTTATAAGATTTAGATCTTCCTTCCTCAAGCCCTTGGTTTGTGTATTTGCTTCCGTTTCAGTTTAAATTCAAATTTACATTCCCATGGTCTAATAATTTAAAATAGATTTTTCTGGTTTCTAACAAACACATAAAATAGACGAATATCACGAGCTACTGCAACATGTCACGAGTTCATGATTACTTCTGATCTATGATTACTTCTGTTCATGATCATTTGATTACTTCTGATCTATGTACGGTCAACGGACTGTAAAGTTTCCAAAGGTGTAAAAAGTTTAAAAGTGCAATTAATGCATTATATTTGAAACTATATATAATTTATAATAGGTACGCAAGGACATCAGTGCATCATGCATGCAAAGAGCATATAAACTATTTATAGTGTCAAACTTAACTGTATGAAACATACTGTATACTTACTAACACAATCCTAGTTAATTTATTTAAATTATTATGACTATAGGCGTGTCTAGCATTTATCAATTAACATCATAGAAGTAACGTTGTACCAAAATAATATTATGATTATTGCAATGTTTAATCTCATCGTTTCTGAGTTGTCGTTTATTTGTTTTAAGTTCGAACTCCGTCATAGGATGCACAAAAGTTACACCATTGTAGGCCTAATCAATAAATATCACAAGCGTGGAGTCGCGCGAAAACGATTAGAAATAATTGAAGCATTACAATATTGATTGATTTTAATGAAAACTGATATTAGGCCTACAATTTTTTCAAATTGATAGTTATCAATTTTAAATAGATCTAGCGGCATATATAATTCTTCTCAATAATCATAAAATTATCACATTTTTCAAAAATTACTTCATTCATTATAAATTTACTAATCTGTGCGGAACTCGTCGTGTCTGATCTTCATTGGTTTACGCCCACATTATTTAGAATCTAAATAGTAATTATTGAAAATGCAAAAAGCGAATGTCAATATTATATTTCTTCCAAAAATTAATACACGCTGTGAAATGTGGTTAAATTCCCAGAAATAATATGAACATATTATTTACTAATCTGCGCTTGCATTGTAAAATTAATTTAAATTATTCACGTTTTTAATACAGGCCTGATCTAGTGCAAATAATCATTTCAGTTGATATATGCCTAGACCCAGATTACACATCTACAGATTTATAGACAGAGACCCATTTCATTGGCAAAGCATATCAGGATTAATCGAGTCCAAAAATATAAAATTTCTTTGTCAGTTACAATAAAACCTTGTATTGTGAAGGATCCATACCAGTTTGAAAATCACGAAGCATGACAGACATCATTTGCTCTAGCCTATTTTTAAACCATTAAAAAGTTATTGTAGACTGTGACTAAATCGCTTCGTGCACAGTTTGGGGGAGTTATGCTAGATTTAATTTAAAAATGAAAATCGTAATGGTGCAAAGTATCTATGAAGTCTTGATATTTTTTGAGTCTTTTAAAAAATTGATATATTGGCCTATAGATATTACTATAAATATTACTATAAAAATTACTGTATAAGTTTAATAATTTTTTTATTTAATCTGGTATACGGGGCACTTTAAACGTTTAATAGAAATGATTCAATAATGCATTTTGAAATAAATCAACAGAGAGATGAAATTGTCAAAATAAAGTATAGGCCTACACATATTATTATAGTTGAAGGTACAGAATCTGATAATACTAAAAAATGGCATTGAATAAAAGAAATTAGTCTTTTATCTCATTTTTATTCTATTAATCTTTATACTACAAAATATTAAGCTAACGTGTAACTCGCAACGCAAAAGTTGATCGAATCATCTGTATTGTTGTCATTTGTATTCTACATTATTATATTTTTTGTCCCGTTTGGAAATTAAAATTAGTTTGAGCATAATATGTGTTCCTCCCATCATTGCAATTTATTTTTTGAAGTCTCGCTGCTCCATTTGTAAATGTTTTTTTTACAAATACAGGGTGCGCCAAAAAATAAATAAATCCCTAGCGCCTCTGCGATAAGTAAACCAAAAATAAATATTTGTTCTCTAAATTATGTCAGTCTGCAGAGGAAGAAATTTTACATCTAACTACCAACTTTCGCTTGGATATCTCAATTCGTTCAAAAGTTATGAAGTTTCTACGAAAAAACTTCAAATTTCAATTTAACCAAGCTCCGTATTAGAGCGGTCTCGTCATTTTATGATTTTTTGTCAAATAATTTGCTGATTTTTTGTAAAACTTGTCATTTTATGAGCAGAATATCTGTATATAAAGTTGATAACAAAAATAGCCTCTGTCTGTTCTTATCTGAGCCTAGAATCTCTTTCTTGTTGACGATATGGATGTGTTCATGAAGTTTTGTGACAAATCAGTGCAAATCTGTTGCTCATCAGTTTTCATTCTGTAGTGACTTTTAACTATAATGTAAGCTCATAATATTTTGCAGGGATTGCCTCATGATCCTGATAGTCCCAATGGTTAAAATTGGATAAATATTTCAGGAGTATTTACCGCTTTTAATGATGCAATTGCTAAACATTGACAATCTTGAAAATACTGGTTTGGTTAAATTGAAATATGAAGTTTTTTCGTAGAACCTTCATAATTTTTGAACGAATTGAGATATCAATGTGAAACTTGGTAGTTAGATGTCAAATTTCCTCCTCTACAAACTGACAAAATTTAGAGAAAAAATATTTATTTTTGGCTTAGTTATCGCAAAGTCGCTAGGGGTTTATTACTTTGGCGCACCCTGTAGATGATAATAAATTTCCTACAAATAGTTCAAAACATGTTACGGAATAGCTTCTTTTGTGCAGAATTGTTGTTAAGCATTAAATAGACAAGTGCATGATCATTAGACTTCTGTGATTCTTTCAGAAGAATCACAGAAGTCTAACCCCTTCCAGCTCGCAACTGCCTTTGCCCATAAGTTAACAAATGCAGAATGTATACTTGTATTATAAAGTGTAGACTGTAGACAACTATAGAACTATTTCTTGTACGAAATTCTTAACTTAAATATTCCAATAATTAATTATTGTAGGCCTATTACTAACATATAACTTTCTTTACAACAAATATATCAACATTAAATTTTAGTTTTATAGTTGTATTTCACTATCAATTAATAATATAGTCATATTGTCAATATACTACAGCAAGCCTGTAAGCCTACGCGGCTTTCAGAATTAATTGTCACAGCCTATAAACGTATACATATTTATAAATAATGTGCTTAATTAAAACAAAGTAAAATTTAAATTATTATAGCTTTTAAATTGAGTTACAGTGAAACAGATACTGTACCAAGCTAGGTTAAGTTAGATTCAAAATAAAAAGTTATTAAAGTTCTAATATGACAATTATACGTACCATAAGCCCCAAACAGAAGTACTTGTGCGGCAATCAACAGCACACTCAATCCTCCCATCTTGATCTTATTGACTGAAAAACGGGTAAATAATTCTTATTCAAACAACTAATTTCTGAATTTAACGTAATAATAATTGAAACACTTTTATAATCTTACACTCAAACAATATCTTTAAATTAAAATGGTCGTGTGAAGCTTTTATATGTCTGCAGTTTCTGGCAGCAGTAGCTCAGCGCAATGTTTTCTACACAAACGCTTCACTTCGAGAATGGCGTTACATTATGCCAGCCTACGCGACTAATAATAACTCTTTCATGGTATTGCTAGTAAACAGCCAACCGCAAGATTCTCTTGTATTAAAGTTCAATGGCGATATTGAAATGTGCATCGGACTGCTGTTTATAAACGTAAACCGCCCCCGCGGTATCTCACGGCGCTTGTCTGCGGTAACGGCAGTAAGGTGCGAGGGTGGCATTCCGTAGTCTGTAAGGCAAGCATGACCTCGGTTACAGTTGAAGGAAATCCGGGCATTGGCATTGATGACGTCATGTGTCCCACACGAATCAAGTCTTTCTTCTAATAACACGATTACAGTAAACATTAATGAGAAGAAATGATGAGACCTTTATAATAGACAGTGAAGTTGTTTGTCCTGGTGTTTGTGACGGTGTTGTTAGATTTTATTTATAAGATCGATAGATTGACCTATCGAACTGCGTTAATTCGGCTAAACCATAATCATGAGCCAGTCTTTTGTATACCAGTTTATGTTAAGTGTGAGATAAGAAAAATCACGGGTTGATTATTTGGGCTGAAAAGTTAGGAAGTGAATTTTAAAATTGTTAACAGCAAGACTAGGATTAATGTCTAATAAATGTTTATAAGAAAACAAACAATGCAAACTCAAAGGCTGTGGGTGATAACCTACATAGATTTTATTTAGCCTGCAGTTAATACGCGTTTATCTCTAGACTTACTTACATTAAACATTCAATTTTTAAGATTTTTGTCGTTAAGGGCTCTACTAGACTAATTCACTAGAAAGTGCATAACGAGTGCCGAAAGCCAAATGCACGCATATTAAACGCATTGTTGAATTCATAAGACCTGGAAGCGATATTCACTTCACAAGACCTGCTTGAGTTCAGGTCATGTTTCAAGCTATCAACTTTTAATTATTATTAGTCACCTTTATGAACCAAGCATAATGCTTTTGTTGTTCAGTTATATCTACGTTTGAGTCTATATATGTATTGCTATCGAGACGTCAATGTTCTGTCACGCTTGAATGCCCTATCTACAAGCAGTGGCGCAGCCAAAGGGGTGGCCAGGGTGTCTAAAGTCACCCTAAACCGTTCAATAAAAAAAATGTCAAAGAACCACTGCCTGGAAAGTGTATACTTCTCAGAAATCCTACGAACATGCAAATCAGAAGTTCCTCGCAATGCTTTAGGGTCATTATATCGTCCAACTGAAGAGTCACATTAATATGGAAGCAATGTACTGTAATAATTTATTTTTCTCGATTATTGACCATGTCATAAATTACGTACGTTCAATTTGGTGTACTTAAGACACCAAATTGAACGAACACTAGGCGTTTATCTAGCATGCCCTAGTCCATATTTTATTAAAACATTCCGGCGATGATGAGAATGGAAAATCCTTAAGAATCGATACCGAAGTGTTTTCGAACTGGTGTTAATATTTCCCTGACCGCCAGCACTCCCCCCCCCTCCCCCCCCCTCAAAAAAAAATTCTGGCTACCCCCATATACAAAGATCAGTGTTTCTCAAACATTTCAACTAATAAAATTATTACAATGCTTCCGTGCTATTTAGACTTCTGGCCCATATTCATTATTATACGTGATTATTATAAGAGAAGGGGACTCTTTAACGTAATATGTGCAACATGTGACATTAACTAAAGTAACTAATGTAGGTACCGCACAGAAATAGAACTAATAATAAGAAGTGGAAAGTTTTTGGGTTGCATAGCAGCCTTTTTCCAAAAAAATAAAAGGAGATCGATTTTCGAGGCCGACCCCATGGCAGAACCTCGCCGACAGCTCCCCCCCCCCATTTACCGTCCCGTCTAAGTTTTATGAGTTGGCATGTCGTTTGGTCCATATTTGAGAAATATGTGAAAAATATTTCACAAATCTCAATTCCCCCTAAATATTGTATATTTAGGGGGAATTGAGATTTTCATCGCGCTCAGATAGGATTCTCTCCTTCTCTTCATCCCTCTCCCTATACATCCCTTCCATGTATAGGGAGAGGGATGAAGGGAAGAAGAGAATATAAATAAATGTGCATATGTCTGCCGTTTCAGCGGTACATCGTTCCTCAAGAGCGCAATTAAATGCACAACCTTACTGTAATTAGTGACAAGTACTGATCAGTTCCTTGCTGAAGACTTTAAAACTTGATTGTTGTTTAAAGTTTAAAAGAGACTGCAAATGTATAGTAGTCAATAACTTCTGGTTGTATATACGTTTTTTGTTATTTAATGTATTATTGACTCTAACCGAATACATAGAATTTTTTAACTGTTAAAATTTGTAAAAAATATTAAATTATTTATTACAAGCTTTATAAGCTGTGTAATATAAATACTATACGTATAATAATTTATTACGACTGCATGCGTTACATGAATTTGTAAATAGTTGTTGAATATAAATGAATATTTAAGTGCCCAGTAGTTGTAATTCAGTAGCAAAAATAATTGTAAATAAAAATTAAGTAATGAAACAATAGACCTAAACAACAATAGTGTCAACTAATTGTCAACTATCATGTCTACAAAGGTGCAACATAGAAATCTTATTTAAAATTGAAAAAGTACAGGATAGATAATAAAAAATCTGCTGTTTTTTCAACCGTTGAAAGATCTAAAATTGCCTAAGTGTATATTTATTCAGTAACCATTTAAACTGATAACTGAAATTATACACAACCATTGTTCAACCTAGCCAATTAATCTTCGCTTTCCCTCAGAATTTTACAACGCATTGAACAGTGAATGAAATTTCAAGCGATTAAATAGTGGCTTATTGGATTTAAATAATATTATGACAGAAGAATGTATTGTACGCTGTGATCAGAGATATATCATTGAAATATAAATGACTAGGCTACTGAAATTAGAATTTTATTAAAGGGTTCAACACGTCAGCAAACTTGATGCGACTTGAATCCAAAACCTTGGTTTAGATCTAACGACTGTATTAATTTAATTGATTCGATGAATTACTTCAACATTTAGTGATGAAAAATTCAAAATAAACATTAATAATAAAATTATATAAGAACTTAATATTATAAAATTTCAAAATAACAAAGTCAAACCAATGTTATGCACGACGAACAATTTAATACAGATGCAAAACTCAACACACACAGATACAAAAAAGTTAGAAAGTCAACATAAAATAAAATTCACCATAAACTATACAAATTAAATATCTTCTAAAATATATGACACATATCAAAAAGGCATGGGAGTTCAGAAAATTTTCTGATAACGCCCATGTACAAATGTGAAATTTAAAATAGATTACTTTCACGCATATGCTAACTTTACTGTAGGCCTACTATAAAGATAAGAATAATTTATAAGCATTATGCTCGACTAGACTACGTATTTACAATAATTAGACAACCTGATTGTCTGCAAAAGATAATTGCCACATAACCCAACAAGGATAAATTCTATTAATATATCTAGTTTAATACAAAATTCTATTATAACACAATAGTTTAAAAAATTATGATGGTATTTCAAGTTTCAATTTGTTCTCAATCGCATCCTTGCAAAGAATGTGAGAAAATGTCAAATTTGGGGCTGATGTAAGAATTGAGTAAGATGTAAGAATTGTGTAAGATGTAAGAATTGTGTAAGATGTAAGAATTGGGTAAGATGTAAGAATTGCGTAAGATGTAAGAATCGGGGATGATGTAAGAATTCAAATTTTTGTGTAAAAAATTTATTAAAAATATAAGACACAATATAAATGATTTAGCTGACAAATATTACTTCGTGTTATGAATCATTGCAATAAATTAAAAAATTAAAATAAAATTGATGTAACAGATTTTGAAACTTGACAGAAAGAATTTTAAAGCCAAATTTAATATCTTTTGGCCTTGTAATACGATTAAAACAATGTTATCTAAAAATTATTGCGCTTCAGATAACAGCAAATACTTGCATCTATGAAATTGGTTACGAACACTTTTATAATATGACTAAACTGATGAAGACGGCATCTTTTTTTTCTAAGCACTTTTGCTACCTTGGAACATTTCTTATTTTAAAATTCTTTACTTCATTTCATAATATAGAAACTGTGATTAGTATTATTATAAAATAGTAAATAAATTAAATAACTCTAAAAGACAATATCAGATTCCTTGTTCAGTATAGTGTACCATGCAATCGTCAAATAAATAAATCTGTAAACATTAGCAAAATATTGCTCTGATGCACAATTCAAGCGACAATCACACAACACCACAAAGCATACAAGTCACAGAAAACACACAATGCTGCATATACATGATTTATAAATCTTGTACAATCAGTCTTTGATAAAGTTCTAATATATAAATTTATTAAATGAAACAAATATATAAATAACTGCTACATTCATTAAATCAATTATCATATATTGATCTTACTCATTTTAATGATTTTTATTAAAATATACTTTCTCAAATTATCAAACTTAAATGCCAATAGAGTAGAGAATATTTTTCATGATATAAAAATCTAAATGCAACAATATCATTTTACGTGTATAAAAGGATAATTTATGATTTCCATAAAGCTATCAGATTCTTTCAGCTAGATGTATTCAACTTCATTATTCAACCTGTAGCTGATAAAATATACTACTAAAATCTGCTTCAAATAAAGACTTTCATGTTCTACTAATGAACTGACTATTAAAATATCAATCAGAAATGGCCCAAAGTTGTTTTATTTTTGAATCACGCACAGAAATTGTTAATCATCACTACATGTCAAAGTCCACAGTCATATCAGAGTCAACGCTTGTACTGCCAGATTCAGACGGCATATACTCATCATCACTTTCATTCCTTCTTCCCTTCACTCGGTTTCTTCTCTCCGTCCACTTCTCCCGCCTCTTGCTCTCCACTTCATTATCAGTTCCACTAGATTCCTCTTTCTCATCAGACGTAGTCCAATTATCATCATCATCACGAGATCGCCGCTGCAATAAAGCTCTTCGTCGACGCAGCATCAATTCCTTAGCACGCCTTTGAGCGGCATCACTTTTTGTCTCATCACGTTGTAAATCTTTCCATCTGGAAGACTGAACGGCGGAATCTCTATCGCTGGATTGAACGACACAAGGACTGTTAGAAATGACACCATTTTTTGCTTCAACCTTTGCACGGTATCCTTCTAGAAGCTTGCGCCGTTGAATGCCAAAAGAAAATTGAGAAAGTTTAGCGAGGTTGGCAAGACCAACTTGAATCTTGAGCTTGATGAAGTTAGGCACAATCAGTTGACTAGGCTTCAATCTTTGCAATAAGGTTAAACTGGATGCATGATCAATATTTGGATTTACTGCTGTTTCACTTTGATGCCTTGCAGTATTATGACTTTCAGATGCTGTGGATAAGTTGACTGATCGCGAACAAGTTTTTTCATCATGAGATAAAGTTTTGCCAGAATGTGCTGACAACACATCAAGATGTTCGGCATCTTTACTCAACCTCAAACGTTCAGAATTTTGTGATATATCGCCATTCTGAAATGATGATTGATCATTATATGACTTTATTAAATTCCGTTGAATAAGGCTATCAGAATGCTGTAATGCTTTAAGATTTTGTTTCAAATCGTTACTACCTTGTGATTCTAACATTTTATTCTTTTCAGACTGTAACAATATTTTATCAGATTGCACAAGCGTTTCTTTGTTTGTATTTCGAGTCTTGTCAGTATATACAACCTTACTAGGTGACTTTTCAATATGCGCCAATGACTTGACAGTTTGCCGTAAAGTTTCCCCATTCGATTCAATATTATGTACAGATTCTTTATCATTACTTACAGTCCTGGTAATATCGTTTGATTGTATCTTATAACCCTGATCTAACTTGCTTCCTTCAACATCTGAACTTAACGCATCCCCATGCGTTTGACTCTGACTAAACTTAGTAGATTTCTGTGTACGGCTTAAAGTCTTACCATCTTTGTCACGAGTATAAATCCAGTTATCTCCTTCAGCTAAAAGTTCTTCAAATGAAGATTTCTTCTTTTTAACACTCGGCACACTGGAATACCTCCCTCCTCGACTGCTGCCTGTTACATGACCTGATCTCACAGTGGATGATGTATTGCTTGCAGATTGAGTAGCATTAACAAGAATTTGACTGGTTGTTAAATTATACTGACAATCTAAACTACTGCTATCTATCGACTGATTGAGGATATCAGTTGCAGAATTGCACTTTAAGGATTGCATTTGAGGTTTATTAACATGAGATTTATCTATAACACTAGTTGCATTTAGATCATCAATGTGTGAAGAAAGTGAGATATTCTGTTTCGAAGAATTGTGCAACTGTTGATTTGAATTGAAAGTTGACAAGTCAGACTCATTCATTATTTTACTTTCATTTAAATGTCGACCAAGCCTTCCATCACCTCGTGATCTTAATGCACCTCTAGTTGATCCCGTCCCACCTTTAATTAATCTGCTTGAAACAGAAACGTCATTTTCATTCTTCTCAAAATCACTCTTGTTCAATCTTTTAATGATTCGCTCGTTTGCACAGTCAGATAACTCTTTGTTATGATTTATTCTTCTTTTTACGTTATTATCAATTGAAACAGTTTTTTTATTTACATTATTTACAGTCGATTCACTATCATCATCGTCATGAGTCGAATGCCTTTTCTTACCAGTTATACCACTGCCCCGTACACCAGTTTTCAAAGTAATAAGCTCATGTACATTATCTGCTTGCTGCGATTGGTCCAATGAATCATCTTGTGATACAACAGACAACTTTACATCAACATCATCTGTTTCTATTCTCTCACTGTGCATACCATCTTGAGTTGTTGCACAATCATCAACATTCTTATTAATACTTTCTTTCAAGAGATTCAATTTTCTTCTACGTTCTTTACGATCAAACAAGTCCTTTGAATGTATATTTTCTAAAAATACTGTCTTCTTGATCTTTGATGATGTTTTTACTCCTGAATTCAAAGACTTTAAATCCTTTACTTTATCACTCAAAGATTCCTTTGTCTCTTCATTTGCACTTCCCAAAACAACACTTTTACTACTTTCCTTTCCAATTGACAAATATTTTGTCCTTTTCTTTGAAAATTGTTTACCAGACGCTTCCTGAGAAAGCATTTTGACGCTACTTTCAACTCCAGTTAAAGGTTTAACTTCACTCAGTTTCTGACTAGTTAACGATTCATCACAATTACCACCAACTATTGCTATTCGTTCACCAAAAGGACTCAGCAAGTGACGCTTTCTTTTCGGCCTATCATTGCCCAGTGGTTTCACAGCAGAGTCTAGAGCAGTCGTAGATAATACAGCAGATTCCACTACAGCAGCTGTTACTGGTACTATAACTGAACTATTAGAAACAGATGCCACAGCACCAGGCATGTCACCAGATTTACGAACTCGCTTTCTTGGTAGACTAGATTTGCCACGTGTAGTAACCACATTGAGTAACGCGGCTTGCCTAAGAAACGTAGCCGATGGAGGGCCACCAGTAAGTTCCATGAGTCGAGCGGCTTCTAGTATCCCCTCAGGATGATCGTAGTACGTTCCAGTCATCCGATGTCCTTCAAGTATGATCCTATCCAACTCTTCTTTACAAACTTCTGAGGGTTCTTCATTTTCTTTAAAAATATCCATATTTTCAAGACTTTGAAGAATATTCGGCTTTTGGGGTTCATCAGCTAGATCGTTTTCAATAAGTTGATTAAAGATATCTTCTTTCATGCGATACAGGAGAGAACGTAGTCTTTCTCTTTTGTTGACCATGTAACAAAGATTTCTAACTCGTTCAAGATCTTGCCGAAGATGAATGAACATCTTCATGCGAGCTATCAGACTGTCTTCACGCTGCTTCAGCAAAATGTCGCCTGTAATAACAAAAATTAGCTTAGGAAAATATAAATCAAATAAATCAAAACGTGAGATATTAAGCTAATTCTGATAAGAAAACATCATCATCATAATTAATAATACATAGCTAAAACAATAAAGTGTAAAAAATTCATCAGTACACTTCAAAAATTCAATATTGGAAGCATTTTTTATCTTTAAATAATAAATACTAACAATTTAGTTTTATTTTTTATATTAACTAAATAAAAGATTACATAACATTAACACCTATAACAACTTGTAAACGAAATATGCTTCACACTCTGTAAGTTAAAAGTATAAAATATGACAACAAAGTTACTTTATAGAAGTAGCCTACAGATATAAATATAAACACCTATATAAAAAAACTAAAACAATATTTTATAAAATAGACGAACTATATAAAAACAAATAATATCTAAACCTACCTTCTTCAATCTTAGGCATGAGCAAAGGCTGATTAAACCTTGACTTTCTCTTCAGAACCCAATAGCAATACAGGAAATCAACCGTCTCCTCATCCATATGCAACCGCACTGCTACGTCCTTAGAATTAACGTGATCGTAGAACTCTTCCGCGAGACGTTTTAATCGATGAGATCTCAACTCTTTACGTTCAGCCTCAGACAGCGCAGCTTCAGCGAGAGTGTTTTCTAATCGAGAGAGATCTAATCTCGAGTCACAAGGTGGCATCGAGTCATTATATCTTGTACCATCAAGCAGAGAATCAAGCATGGTATCATTAAGTCGACTTAAAATGCTATCGGATTTTGAAACGTTTAGGGAATCGCTCAACTTTAAATTATCGAGAGATGAAGTCAAAACTGATTCTTTCTTTTGCATTATATCGGAGACGTTATTAACCTGAAAACCATTAAGTGGAGTTAGTTGAGAATTAGATAAAGAAATGTTTGACTCATCGATTATCGAGCCATTTGTATCGGAGTCAAAAGATGAAACGTTTTGTGAAGAGTCGCAGTCATTAGTTTTAACGAATCCAAGTTTAGTTTTAGCTTTTAGAAAACTCAGCGATAGTTTTGATAAATTTTTCATGCACTTCTGAGAAAAAGAGCTACTGTGGTATGTAGTCAGATCAGATTCTGATCGCACTGGTTTTAGATTCTGACCCAGTAAAGTAGATTGATCTGAATGTATTACTTTTTCGGCTTTATTTAAACTAGAATCGCGTTTTACATTCAATACTTCTTGCGCTAAATCTTGAATACTTTTATTAGCTGCATCACACTCGATAAAATCTAGTTTAGAATCAGAAAGTTTACGAAAATGCTCATTATCACAGTGAGATTTAATAAGCTTATCATCACTGAGCTTTGTTTCACTTTTTTCTGTCTCTGTTAATAAATCACTGCTAATATCTTTTGTCTCCATCTCCGTTCTTAATATCGAAAGATTTTTCTCCGCTTCATTCTTACCATCAACTTTCTCTTCTTTTACATTGCTTCCAATTGAATCGTCTTTCAACAACAACGTGTTTTTATACTGTACACTTTCTGCTAACTCACAATAAGCTGTCGTATTTTCACAACCTACTTCATCATTTTTCTCTCTTTCAGACATCGTTGTATCTACACACAGAACATTCTCACCTCCCATACTCTTTATAAAATCTATTTTTCTCTCAATGTCTCCCTCCGTTACTACATCCCCCCTCTTCCCAAACCCCAACCGACTACTCAACAAATCAACTTCATTCGCTTCTTTATCAACCGAATCTTTACGTTTCACCTCCGCAGTGTAACTACTTCCTGTCAGTAAATCATCGACAGCGGGGGACTGCCTACTCTCCTCCCCCTCACACTGCCTACTCTCCCTGGACGCCTCTGCATCATCAGCCTCCTTCATCGCCTCTGAATGTTTACGACAAAACGCCATCAACTGATACGGCTGCTCTTTCTCATCCAGCGTCGTCGGCATGTCGCTCATTTCCAGTCGCTCTTCATAAGCGCATGTCACGTGAAATGAAGTCTTGCACGTCCGATAAGCGCACTGAATGCAAGCACCGGTGCGTTCCTTGCACAGCGTGCACACCAATGACCATCTGCTAGCGGGAATCTGAGAGACATTCACAATAGGTTCCATCATCTCAACGCTACCAAAGTTCACTTCTGGTATCCACCATGCGCAACTGATGTGACCCCACTTAGTGTTGCCACACTTAGCCGAGTCACTCGCACTTGCAAGTGACGCATCAGTCACTCGCGACACATTACCCACACCTTTACCCGTTACTCCACTGCACTTACCGGCTGACTTCCCTCTTACTCCCTTTCCCGCTGCCTTCCCCCTTGGCCCCCCACAGGATCTAGCCGCCCCCAGACCACCCTTGATGGCCTTCATTGCACCCCCTGCTCGTGGGCATAGCTCACAGCGAGGATTGATACCTAGCGCGCAAGGGCGACACATCCAAGCGCCATCTGGCACTTGCGCTATGCCATAACACGACTGATGGACACATATGTCACAAGAGTCACAAAAGACCATCTCATTACCTTCCGTGCCATCTGGGGAGTGACACACATCACAGACAACATTTTCGTCATATTCAATGCCGAGTCCGTCTACAGTTCGTATCGCAAGTTGAAGCTGATCGTAGCAGTACGTCTCTAGGTCTTCAAGAGCTCGTTCCATGGATGACTCGCTGAGTAGCGCATCACCTGTAGACAGTCGTAGCTCGTTATAGCGTGACAACCACGCGACATCTAAGTCGTCTAAGTCGTAGCGACATACAAGAGTTGAACGTTCAGCTATGTCGTGAAGAACGTGATGATCAGGAGAGTAATTGTCATCTGAGCTAGCGTGAAGTAATCTGTCAAATATAACGTCACGAATAAAATAAAATTATTTTATTAAAAATGTTAATTATAATTTTAACAAGTTATTTTTAATTAAAAAATTTAATTATAATTAAAAATTGTGTAAAGCTTGTTATTATAGGGTCGGTAGATTATTATTTAACGTTTAATTTTAACATTTTTACACTTTCTTTGTAATTATTTGCACTAATTTAATTTTTATTGCGCTATTTCTGCATTTTATGACAAATAAAGATACTGAATGTATTAATCAATAAAAAACTTACGAATTAAATGCATATATTTGTTATTACAGAGCAAATAAATCGAGAAAAATTATATCGCTGTATTTATTATTACAACACTTTTATTAGCATCATGTCTTTGTTTGTATGCATGTATGTATGTATGCATGTATGTATATATGTATGTATGTATGTATGCATGCATGTATGTATAGTACAAATATTGTCATCGATATTTATCAAACTTCCCATTTTACTATTGACTTGAAATTTTGCATACAAGACAACTTCCAATAAAAATTCACAAATCAATTAATAAATATCCTA
>JAQIXG010000426.1:0-33250 GCA_034700105.1 Oconnorella tubifera
TGAGTCAAAATATCGCGAATTGACGGAGATGTCACGTTTTCCTTCGGGTTATATTTTTTTATGCCCCACCCTGTATAGCAGCCAGATTAGTAAAGCATAAACTATATATTCATGCCCTATCAGATAAAACACCTGGCTTATGCAATGTTGTACTATAGTATTTTTCATGATTTATTTTTTAATCAAACATTTACATTCTCTCTTAATAAGATT
Organism: Oconnorella tubifera; assembly: GCA_034700105.1. Lineage (NCBI taxonomy): Eukaryota > Metazoa > Annelida > Clitellata > Enchytraeida > Enchytraeidae > Oconnorella > Oconnorella tubifera. The sequence goes on from JAQIXG010000426.1 coordinate 214, forward strand.
TGAATCCACAATCCATGGCATGATACCAGCTGAACTACCTCACTGGGACAGTAAATTTTATAAATTGTACGTGTTTAATTCATGTTTATTTGAAAAGACATTATTTAAGAATTGGTATTGAAGCTATTATATCTTTACATTTACTATTTTTATGAACTGTTCTAGTTATCTCTTTTATTGATTCAGTTGATTTCATTAATTTTGTTTACTATCACGCAGGAGACTCATGAGTATCCCCTGATACAGAGCGGAGCTGGGTTCAAGAAGTTTCGTTCAAGTTTTTGTGAATTTGTTCACATCTTGGTTCATCAGTGTCAGTACAGTATCATCTATGATCAGTACATGATGGACAACATCATCGCTCTACTTACGGGACTGACGGACTCTCAGGTCAGAGCTTTCCGTCACACCAGCACACTCGCAGGTAGGGAAGAAGATATATTTTACTTTTTTAAAACTTTAATTATTTATAATTTAAATTTGAAAAGTTTTAAATTTAGTTGTTAACCAATAAAATTTGATAGATGAAATCAGTGTAAAGCTTTCATAAAGTCATAAACAAATTTAATTTTAAAGTGACTTATTTTTAATTTTATATTTATTTTATCTTTTTGAACATTTTTTAAATGCTTTTTGAAGTAGAAAGTAATATTATAAGTAATTAAAATTTAAATAATATTAAATTTTTTTCGTAGTCACTTTACTTTTACTGAAATAAGTAAAGTAGAATTTAAATTTAACAAATCAATGCAAAGGAAAAGTAATTGATAATTGTTTTCTATTTAGTTTTGAATCAACGCAAGAAGTAAGCTTACAATAAAGCTGTACAAATGAGACATTATATTTAGTCACCAGAATGACTAATGTCATCATAACTGGCTCAATTAAAATAATCATTAAATTGATACAACTTATGACATTTAAACTAGTTACATTTCTCAGTCATATGTTGATTCTATGCAGAGCACCAACGAAGATTTTGAGAGCATTATAAAATTTGCTTTTAAATGAATTGTTAGTTTTCTTTTGTGAAGAAAGCTCAGTTAAGGGTTTATACGTTCTTTCACTGTCATTCCAAGATTAGAATTTACTTGATTGTCTTACGAGTCAGCTTGGTTTCTGCTAGCGCAATTCACAGCAAGGCGCTAAGTAGCTTTTTATGCAGGTGTGATATTAAAAGCAATAAACAAATGCCATTAATATGTTTATTAAACAATTACAAAGTGAAAACAAGATTTCTTTAATTTGTTAGGATTTCTTTAATTCATTAAGTCTACAATTGTGTTGTTGTTGTAGCAATGAAGCTGATGACAGCCCTTGTGGACGTTGCTCTCAATCTTAGTGTCACTCTTGATCACACCCAGCGTCAGTACGAGGCAGAGAGAGCCAAGTCCAAGGGCAGGCAGGCCAGTGAGAGGCTTGAGGTACTCATGGAAAAAAGAAAAGAGGTCTCAACTTGCTTCTTATTCTTTTATGTTTTCTCTTGGACAGGTGTTTGAAATTTTGAGTTTTATTTTTAATGAAAATATAATGTTAGATTTTTTCTGCTGTTGAGTATGGGAAGAAAGTAGACTCTGTGTAGATTATTGTTGATAAGACAAAACTAAAATAAGATTATTTCATGGACTTTATTCAAAGTTTAGAGTTTGTTTATAGCTTTCATTTTACATTTAGAGCACTGATGTCATCGTGTAGCTTATCTTTATTATTTGTATTAATGGACTATCCACTGATTGTTTAATATTTATTTTATTGAATCACAGCAAGTCGCTAAGTAGCTTTTTATGCAGGTGTGATATTAAAAGCAATAAACAAATGCCATTAATATGTCAATCAATGTCTGACTTGATTTAAATTGTTTTTAGCCATTCAAGTGGTAACCTTTGTACAATTTGACTATATACTAGACTGTATAAACAGACCATGTACTAGACAGTATAAACAGACCATGTACTAAACTGTATAAACAGACCATATACTAGACTGTATCAACAGACCATGTACTAGACAGTATAAACAGACCATGTACTAGACTGTATCAACAGACCATGTACTAGACAGTATAAACAGACCATGTACTAGACTGTATAAACAGACCATGTACTAGACTGTATAAACAGACCATGTACTAGACTGTATAAACAGAACTATGTACTAGACAGTATAAACAGACCATGTACTGGACTGTATAAACAGACCATGTACTGGACTGTATAAATAGACCATATACTAGACTGTATAAACAGACCATGTACTAGACAGTATATCCAGACCATGTACTAGACAGTATAAACAGACCATGTACTGGACTGTATAAGCAGACCTTGTACTAGACTGTATAAACAGACCTTGTACTAGGCAGTATAAACAGACCATGTACTAGACTGTATAAACAGACCATGTACTAGACTGTATAAACAGACCATGTACCAGACCATGACCGTGATGATTACATGCAATAAAGTTAATCATCATCATCATCATCATCATCATCATCACTGATATCTCTGTCACTTAGTCGTGACTTGTTTCTATTTCTTCTAACAACTGAGACTAGAGATGAAGTGTTTGATGTTATAGACTGAAGAGAATCAAGAAGAGATACGACACATGTTGACTTATATATTCAAGGGTGTCTTTGTGCATCGCTATCGGTAACCTCTTTAAGTTTAAGTATACTATTTAGATAAATCAGACTATATACATTGGATTTATAATAAATATATATAATAACATTCTTTTACCTTCAAATGGCAACAGAAATATTGATCATTAAAGCTGCTTACTCTCTTTGATTTATGATTTATTGGACATCTGTCTCTTTTGATGGCGCTAGTTTAAGCACAGCTTATTCTTATTATTCTTTTATATAATGATATTTATTGTTTATTAAGTGACATATATAATACATGTGCAGTGACTCACAGCCTGATATACGCAGCATATGCACGAATGAGATAGGAGTTTGGATGAAGAGATACCCAAGCATGTTTCTAGATGACAGTTATCTCAAGTACATAGGATGGACTCTGTATGACCGCGTCAGTTCTAAAATCTAATTATTATCTTTTCTTGTTCTTTATAAACTTTAATTCAGCAAATCAATGGCAACTTTTACTCTCCTGCAAAAGATTTAAAGATAAAAAAATTTAATGTTGTAGACGAAAACAGAATCGGTTTGGATCAGCAGTATCTTTCAAAAACACTTGCTTTTGAAGTAAAACACTTTTCTTTAGATTTGAAAGCATAGCTTGTCAAAAGTGGATTAAAATCTTTATAATTGAATCTGTGTTTATTTAACTGAGAATTATTGACAAGGTTACTGAGAAAATGACGGTATAGCATTTTGTGTACAGAATTTCAGATATGGAAAATTTAAAATATCATAAGATATATATGTATTATATACCTGTTAATAATTAGTTGCTAAATAATTTGATGACTTTGATATTATTTATAAGAAAGTTATCTTTTAGATTCGTTGGTAAATTTACTGAGTAATTGTTTCTTTTATAACTTGTTGATATATATGTTGAGTGCTTGATTTATTTATTTAGTTAGTTTATTTATTTCCTAACAAAATACAAATATAAAATATACTAGCAATTGTAGCAGGAAATAAGTAGTTTTTGAGGTGACTAGATGAATAACAACAATTACTGTCATGCTAGCAACTTACAGATCTACACATATACGATATAACATTGTATAAAATTAAATGAGTGGATTTTGACTAGCTGTGTTACATCTGATTACATTGGTTTTTGCTGAATTCTGATTGGCTACGTTCTAGGTGGGTGATGTGAGACTATGTTGCTTAAAATGTCTGCAGCCGTTGTATGTGACAGATGAACTGACACCTAAACTAGAACTTTTCACTAACAGATTCAAGGCATGGATTTCTTTCATATATGTTTATACTAAGAATAATAATTCTTTAGTTTTTACTAACTGATATACATCATAGATTATTGAACTTATTATATAAACTTATATAACACAGAAATGTCTAATTTTAAACTGGTGCTCTTGATATTCTTATCTGATTATTCTTATAAACAGAAAGTTTTATAAACTAATAGACTCCACTTATCCATTTCTGCTGGCTTAAGTCAATTTAATTAGACTTGTTCTCTTTAACTCACAAGTCGTGTATGATTACTTCTTCTTTATACATAGCACTGTTATATGTCTCTTAGTATGTCTCTAAGTATTCTTTCTTTTGGTCTTGTTTAGTTTCATTAGTTTCACTTCTCTTTCTCTTTTCACTTGTTTTTTTTTCTCCCTACGTGTGACAGGATCGTATAGTAGAGATGACATTGGATAAAGAGTATGATGTAGCAGTGCAGGCTGTTAAGCTTGTCATCAGTATTTTCAAGTAAGTTATGTGTAGAGATCAAAAGCTTTGTAGATTTTTTTTTATTTCTTAAATTTTATTCAAATTCATTGAATTATTTTATAGTAGTTAAGTATTTAATTAATAACTCTAGCGTTTTAGCAATATTTATTTTAATAAGATTAATTATTTTAAATGATGTCCGGTACAATGAGCTGATATTGTACTTCATTGTATTGCGATGATTGCTGACTCATTACTCATTGTCTGTTTTTAATGATCTATAATTGCTGTCATTGCCTTTGTCAACTAAGAATCTAAGAGATGGATGAACTCTTACTGACTAAAATGTATATAGTCTTTGTTTTAAATTAATAACTATGATTATAATGATAATCAGAAATATTAATGAATGATGATGGCTAGGCCAAGACTGTTTGATTGTAATCTTTGTCATTATAATCATTCACTCGTAGGATCGTTATTTAGTTGATCAGTTTCTTGCATTCTGTTAGGTGCTGTTTATGGTTATGTATTGACTCGTTATTTAAAATTAAGCAACTTTATTTTATATGTAACAATGAGCAGCAAGCTAACAAATGAAATACATTTAAAGCATCATATTATCCTCTGTTTCATTTTCTGTAGATAAACTATTACACTGTATTAAATATTACACTGTATACAGTATTCAAATAGCTCTGATATGAACTGGTTATAATTGACTCAGATTCAGTGAGAGTGTGTTGACCAGCAAGGACTGTGAGAATGTCTATGAGTTGGTCTACTCATCACATCGTGGTGTCGCTCAGGCGGCGGGGGAATTTCTTAATGTTAAACTCTTCTCTCGAGTTCTTGATGACGAGACAAAGAATGCTCGCAGCAAGAAAGGAAAGAAGAGGAGTAAGAACACACCGTTTATTAGGGATCTCATCTGCTTCTTTATAGAGAGTGAGGTAAGGATTACATTCAAATGAAGATTTTTTGTCAGTCTATTTTGTGTATCCTTACATTCTGAGCATATGTTAAATAATATGCTCAGAATGAGCATATTTTTTATAATGCTGTTCCGAATATTGGTGTCATATTTGCTTCGGGGTCAATTAGTGCCTTAAATGAACTATTCTTATTTGGCCGAATAGTTTGCTGCGTTCGAATACGAATAGTAAAGCTAGATGAATCTTTATAAATAGTAGACTCTGTATAATCTAGCTTGTATATGATGACTTAACTGTTGTCTTTAACTTTGGTTTTGTCACCTGACATTACAGTAGTCTTGTATCATTACCTGGCATTGCAGTAGTGTCTTGTGGTTACCTGGCATTACAGTAGTCTCTTGTCATTACCTGGCATTACAGTAGTCTCTTGTCATTACCTGGCATTAGACGTATGTCGCGTGTCATTACCTGGCATTAGACGTATGTCTTGTATCAATTAGCACTGGGATCTAAATTCAGATCAGAAAGGGTTATGGTTTGAGTTGGTGCTACTACAATGTGCAAGTGGATCTATTGTGTGCCTGTACTCTATTGTGTGCCTGTACTCTATATTGTGTGCCTGTATTCTTTATCTCTACTATTGATCTGATAGTTACACGAGCATGGAGCCTATCTAGTTGACAGTCTGTGGGAGATCAATGACATGCTGAAAGACTGGGAGTGCATGACTGACTTACTGCTGGAAGAACCTGGACCTGATGAAGAAGGTTGGTCTGCTTGTTTCTCTAGATATATGTATTGTTGTTAGTTTGTCTGTTAGTTTGTTTGTCTTGTCTTATTATCTGTTTGTCATGTTGTCCGTCTCATGCTTGTATTTTTTCCTTGTGAGCCTCATGTTGTGTAACTTTCTCTGTCTGTTTGGTGTCTGTTTGATTGTTTATATTCATCTTGTTGCCGCTACATGAATGTTATTATGCATTGATAGCATGAAGTAGTAGTGTCTCTGTCTTTCTGTGGGTTTGCTTGTTTGTTTTTGTGTTTTTCTCTGCTTATGTGATGACATTGACAGTGATATTAAAGGTGACTCTGTAATCATCTATTCTGTCTGTCTGTTTACTTGTCTGTCTGTTTACTTGTCTGTCTGTTTATTTATCTGTTCTGACTCCTGGGATCTGGTAACTTTACTGTTATGAATCGTAGTATTTGTCCTTCTGTTCTGTTTCTGTCAATTTGTCTGTCTATCTCTCTCTTTGTTTCTTAGCTTTGGATGACAAACAAGAGACAAGTCTGATAGAAATCATGGTCTGCTGCATCAAGCAAGCAGCTACAGGCGAGTACCCAGTGGGTAGAGGTACGGCTGGGAGAAAGATTTCTGCCAAAGAACAGAAACAAGTGATAGATGACAAAGCTAAGCTAACGGAACATTTCATTGTTACTCTGCCTCAACTGCTGGCAAAGGTAGTGGCTTCAATGTACATAATGTTTGTATCATGGATAGTCTTAAATATCAAATCAATATGATTAACATAGTTTTATATATGATTGTTATTTGGGAAACGTAATTCATTGAAGAGTTTATCAGTCATTGCCAATCTTTGCTATTTTTGCAAAGTTGATACAATAAAGATCTTTGTTGTAAATATGCAGTTTTATTACAACACTTTGATTAGCTTCATGTGTATGTATGTATGTATGTATGTATGTATGTACGTATGTATGTATAGTACAAATCTTATCATCGATATTTAGCCAACTTCCCATTTTACTATTGACTTGAAATTTTGCATACAAGATAACTTCCGATAAAAATTCACTAATCAATTAACAAATATGCTAATTGATCATTAATTAATTAATTAATTAAATTCATTAGCTCCATTATTCAACTTTTTGAGACGACCCCTATAGACGAACAGAGTGCTACGTTACTAACGAACTAATTGATGATGTCACTGTTGAATTGCATGGGGAACCTATCCACATGCATTAAAGAGTATTATTTTAAGAAATAAATATTTTACGCAAAAATATGTAATGATATGTATTAAAGTGTTGTTTATAAAAAAGTATTTTTTACAAGTTATTTTTACATTAATGACTGTAAATTCTTTATTACGATTGCCAAGTTATTACTGACTGAACAATTGTTATGGTTATCAGTCATTTCATTAATCAGTTGCCCATAGCTTAGCAGCTGAAACTGTAAATACTTGCTTCAGGTTTAGTTTGCTAAAGCAAACTTATGCCAGATTTCAGGAAGCATACGTGCACAGATTCTCTACATATGCGCAATTTATTTATTCGCACGATGCTTTTATGTTTAGTAGCGTGACGTCATTATAACCGGATGATGCCACAGTCCAATGAAATAGCTGTAATAGCTATGGGCCATGTATATTTTAGGTCTTATATAGCTATAATTAGTTTCTTAGTTAAACAGGCTTCCAGGAATCCGTCATTAGTATTCAATAGTCTAGATATTTATTTCTCTATCTATATTAGTGATATATTTATTATTTCTAATCTTTATTTACATTCTTTAGTGAATACAATAAGAATTTAAATCTGATTCTCTGCCATTGTTGTTACAGTATGAGGCTGATGCAGAGAAAGTTTCTAATTTACTCAACATTCCTGTGTACTTTGATTTAGATATCTATACTACAGGCAGACATGACAAGGTTTCTTCATTAGTTCTTTATTGATTTCTAAATCTATCTGGTCTTATTAAATAATGTATTCCGTTGCATAAACTCGGTTAACTAGGAAGTAAAGTACAATTAACCTTTGTTTATCTTGGCTTTTTGCTCCGTAACTTGCCAAGACAAGTTAGCGCAGTCATTAGAGTCATTTACTTGTCGGCTTAAGGTTCAGCGTTTTGAGTTACACAAGTTAAATTTTCATTCATCGCCGCAATCTTTATCAAGGCGCCGTATTCAGTGACTACGCGATTGAGTTTCTATGACACTTGAGGACATTAAAAAATATTTGCATTATGGTTTAAAGCTTCTCATTTCTTTATTTATACATCGTTAATTTTTAACTTATTCAAATTAAAAATTTGTATTTTTTAAAATTGTGCATAGTATTTTGTATTCATTATTTTGTATTCACGCGGGTGGGACCATTCAACGATATTTATCCGCCATATTGAAACAAAATGGTAGCTGTTAAACAGTGAAGCTGTCATTACTCTATAATTTTTTTCATTTTTAAGCCCCAAGTTTTTGCGGACATTTTACTCAATCAAAAGTGTTACCCGTTTATTAGACTTATATGATATATCTAGACTTATGATCTCAATGGCTCAATTTTAAGAATCAAAAACAGTGATTGATAATCTGTACGTAATATATAGGCTATGTTCTAATTGATATTCACAATGAAATCATAATGATACATTTACTATATATTCATAATGTTGTTTATATTCTAGCATCTAGAGTCACTGTTGAGACATGTTGAGAACATTGTGTCTAAACACACTTCATCTGAGGTTTCTAATTTAATTATTATGATCGTTCTGATTTATTTCTTGTTTGAAATACTTTCTATATTTTAAATTTATTATCAGTCAAATATATATCATTTAATTAAAGTTTAGTCTTTTTAAATTGATTATATATATTAAATATGAACTTTTTTCACTGAAGATAATCAAGATAATCGCTCGTCACTTGGTTTCTTCTAAGTCACAGTTTACAATGTTGATGTTAATCTTGACATCTAGATTATATTCAATCTTAAATTACATTGAAATTGTAACTATTGAGTTACTTTGCTAAATGATGCAGCAAATTAGTAAAATATTGCGAGTCTCATGGGACTCGAAGCCTGGATTTTATGGTTATGTGTTCAACCACTTTGCCAATAAGCTTCAATATGACTGACTAGTGTTAATAAATGATATTTGTTCAATAATTTCTATATTTATTATAAATATTATTAAAGTTTTCTTTCTCTATTTCCTGTTACTGATTAGCTTCATTCGTGCTGATGTAATGCATGCAAATCAATTGAATGCTAAATGCTTTATTTATTTATTGCATGGTTGGAATGTACAGGTGTTGGAAGGATGTTCAAAAGTGTTAGAGTTGTTCACAGCGGATAATTTAGCGATTGCAAACAAGTGCAGCGTCTTTAAAGCTACAGTTGTTGATCGTTTGTCTTTGAACTTTAAACAAGCCATGGCTGACTTCCTGCAAGAGGTTTTCTTTTCTCCTTGCTGTCATTTATCTGTCATTTACTTTTTTCAGATAGAGTTATAATTTAGTTTAATTTCTTTTTATTGTTATATAAGCTTTGCAACTATTTATTGTTCACTTTATTATTTCTTTTATTATATGATTGAACGTTGAATGAGCTTAAAGGAAAGAAATTTATAAAAATTATTTAGTTAATAATTTTTTTATTGGTTAAATATTTGTTGTGATGATGTTTGATACTAAAATCTGTTGTGTATTATTAAACAAAATGACATTGAAAATGTGTAACTAACTGCTTTATTCTGTAACTTATAGCATTATGTCATAAGTTATACAAGTGAATAATTGTATATTCTCTCTTAAGGTCATTGAGATATGGATAGGTTGCAAGTGAATGATTGTAATTATTAAAACTTGTTTAGGGAGAAGAAGCAGATGAAGATGATTCATACGCTCTCTCTTCTAGTCTGCATAGAATTTATGCTTTTTATAGGTAAATCATCATTATCATTATCATAATCATTGCTTCATCATACTTCTTTAGTATTATAATATTGCCAGGTTTGAATGTAAGCATGAAACGCAGTGATAAAGATACTGACAAGCACTTTTTAGAGACCTTTGGTGTCCTGTTGAGATTTTAATTCATGACCAACCATATGGTAGAAAGATACTCAATCTACTGAGCCATTGATCTGTTATCAGGATTGCAGTGGAGAGCTCTTATCACGTTTATGTGTCAAGTTCATAACATATCACAAATAGCCTTGTCGTGCTGATGTGACATTAAATGATAAAATGATTCTGACATATATCTGTTATGAAGTTTTTTCTCTTGTTTGATTTAGTTGTCATGACTTGAGTCAATGGAACCTATGGGAACCTCTCGCTGAGATAGTGGGACTCACTACAGATGCTGTGCATGTAGTGCCTCCTGAGGTATTCAATGCATTTGTTGCTTAATGTCACATCAGCACTAGATGTTTATTTCTCTTTATTTCAGTTGACATAAATATTAGCATGTCTAACTGGCCAGTCACAGTTATAAGTGTGGTAACAGACGATATAAAAATTAAGTTTTGAATCATTCGTTGCTTTATATTTAAACTAAAACTTACATCACTTACTTTAAATTTTAAGTACATTTTAAAGAATAAAATTACTTTAAAATAAATTTTCTTTAAATTTTTAAACTAACTTTAAACTTTAAATTTGCGTTTCTTTACTCTCAGATGTTTTGTATATATTACAATTTCTCTATCAAAAAGTCTGTTAGTTGTGCGCGCAAATTGACAGAATACATTTCATGATAATTATATAAAGTACAAGAAGGCCTGTATGAAACAGTCTTTGTACCAGTGTGGAGCTAAATACATACCATCTATTTTATATTCACATTTATTTACTTCATTTAATACATTGTGTTTATCGTATTATTAAATAAAATTATATATTATACGTTATCTTATTGTAATATTTCAAGGATTTATTATACTTATATATATGGAAGATAGTGATATTGAATGTGTCTGATTTTGTATGTATTAGATTTTGTGCAAGGCCATATCTTGTTGTCATATGTCTGTCATGTGGAATATGGAGAAAATCAGCTCTACAGCGGACCCTAGTGAGGTATCATCTTTCAATAACTATTTTTTCTCTCATTTTATTCATTGATAATATTCTGCAACCAGGATTAAATATGTTTAATCTTAAAATTGAATTAAGTGAAAGTGACGATTGGAGGTTTTAATATATTAAAAGAGAGTCTAATATAAATACAGTGTATCTAACTACTACGTATAGTATTTAAAATACAAAAACTGATTTTTATGCAGTAGAACTCTACTTGTCTAAACATTGACAAGCATACAAGCAGATCAGCATCTATAATCTGTAGTGCTATAAAACGTATAGCACTTTCTGCTCAACAAACAGAAAGTGTAAATAATATTTATTAACTGGTTTTATATTGTCTATTATGCAGATAAGACCCTGAGTTAGATCCATATGGAGTTACTCATTTAATTAGGGAATATCTTTTATGTATTTGTAGTTGTATATTTTATGCATTTGTAGTTGTATCTCTGTTTGTATATGCATGCATGTGTTGTTGTTAGGGTAATATTAAGATGCTAAAGAAACGTCTGAAACATTTTCTTAATCGTTGCACAACATTACTGGACTACCCATCCAGCAGTGTTCAAGAAGAGGTCAGATAGCTCAACTTATATTATCATCATTATCATCATCATTATCATTATCTAAACTACATTGCCTTATAAGCATGTATACGGAATCTAAATATATAAATACTTATACTATCTAAAGTTAACCTTAACTTTTGCTAAGTGCTGACAAGTTTATTATTATTTTTTAAGTTTTACATTAGTATCAAGATAGCAAAAGTGAAATTAGTAATAATACTAAAAGGAAGTGTTAAAACACTTAGTTTTTTATGACACTTAGTTGATGTCATGGTTGTTTGTCTTGCTAGGCTTATATAACCATCAGTGATCTGCTGATAGTGTTCAGTAAGAATATTGCAACGTCTGGTGACAAGCTTGCTTCACTCGTTTACTCTGCTGACAGCATCTTGCAAGGAAAACTGTCAAACTTCCTCAATGAAAAAGTCTTTATAGATGAAGATGACGGTTAGTGACTGGCTTTTTCTTCTTTATTTAGCTATTTGGTACATTTAATGGTTTCTATGTAAATTGTTTTTAATCTCTAATGTTGTACGATACTGCATATGATCCATGATATAATAATAATCTCTTAGAAACATGTGGCCAAAAATTGAAGAAGCCTTGCAAATGCTTATATTTAACAAAGGAATATTTTATCAAAGGTATCGAAGAGTACCTTTGTCAAAATGTACCAAAAAAAACCTGAAAAATTTATCCAACTAAATTGCAATGATTTTGAATACAGATTCTGTATCCTACTTGTAAATGTTCCTGCCTTGCATTGAATTGTTTTGGATTAGATGCCATGGATGAGAATAGAAAGATAGAAGAACTACACAAACGTCGCAACTTTCTTGCAGCTTTCTGCAAACTCATCGTCTATAATGTCATCAAGATTAAGACTGCAGCTGACATGTTCAAATTCTACATGAAGGTTTTTGTGTCTTATTGTAGATGAGCCTTTAATTGATGTCTTGCTTTTTATAGATGTTTATTGTAAGCCTAGTAGCCTGTACTGCTTGCTGATTGATTCATTATTTATTTCTTATAAATATCTTTTTCTGAATGGCTATTTGAATGGTATTTGTTTGTTTTTTTTTAACTTTTTTCCTACAATTTCATGTCAATTGTCATGTTATGTGTCATTTCTTTTGTTTTAAATTACAATCTTATTTCATTGGCTATTGGCATGATGATGATAATGATTATGATGATGTTTAGTTTTACAATGACTACGGTGACATCATTAAGGCAACGCTGAGTAAAGCGAGAGAGATAAATAAAGTGCACACAGCCAAGACTCTAGCTCTTAGTCTGACTCAACTCTTTCGTATACTGGTTCAAGAACAAGGAACAGTTGACAGAAGTACTGAGGGATTCCTTTCTATCAAAGTATGTCTCTTCTCTATAACTGTAGCATCAGTTGATATGACGTGATGAAATTAACTGGTTTCTGCTAATGCGTTTATTTTAAAATATACAGATTATTCTTCATATGATTCTGAATCTGAATTTCTTTTTTAAATCAAGTAAATATTAGAATGATTGTGATCATATCGGCAGTGATATAACTCTACTACTGTAGATGATATTGTATTCATTTATTCAACTAGATGATGATCATGATATAAGACAGTGATTTATTTTTCAAAAAAAAAATTTCTTTATAAAATTTTAATTTTCTTTTTAAAATTTTAAACTTTACTTTATATTCATCATTTCGCTGAAATTTTAATGCAAACTTTTTTTAACTCGCTAATATGATAATTCATTTTATCGTTATTAATTGACAATGTGTGATAGAGTTTTCTTTATTTCTGGTGGCCAGTCTAATATTGATTAATAGAAATAAAGCATCTTTCTCTCTAGCTACATGTACTGTAGATGTCTGTGTTTAGGAGCTTGCTCGCAGATTTTCTCTTTCATTTGGACTCGATCAAGTCAAGAACAGAGAAGCAGTAGCGGCAATGCACAAGTAAGTTTTAATTTCAGTTTTATTTTGAATGTTAATGCAGGAGTGTAGATGAGAGATAATCAGGTTGCAAGATGATCCAAAAGCAGTTTGTGAAAAGAAGTGAGAATCGATTTATGAGAAAAGTTGAATGTTTTGTATGAGAAAAGTTGAATGTTTTGAAAACGATGTAATGCTGAGAACTTTTAATATTTTCATGAATTTATATTTCTTTTGTAGTTTATCATCGGTAGGATTTAATATCAATTTCTATATTGTTTTCTATCATTGTTTTATTGTTGCAATCGTCTAATTTCAAGTACAAGTGTACGTTTGTGCTTATGTGTAATCATTTTATATAATGGTAATGAAAATATTTGTATATAATTCATACTAATTAAGGCATATGGATTTACATGAATTATATGAAGCCTATACAAAATGATGACATTGTTGTATATCATCAAAATGATTTTGATTATGACTTCACTTGAAGGGTACACAATGCAAATTTCCTTGACTGAGATTTGAATCTATAACTTGCTGGTTGGCAGAAAGTTGTTGTTCCTACTAGGCTACCACTCTGTAGCAATGATAAATGACTTTGTGTAAGTATTTAAATCCCTTTTATTATTCTAATGTCATTCTGCTGTAGGGAAGGTATTCTGTTTGTTGTGAATGGATCACGTGACACTGACACGGGTGCTCTGCTCAATATTTCATTTCTTGAGATTCTCTGTGAGTTTTCAGGCAAGCTTCTCAGACAAGACAAGAAAGTTGTGTAAGTAGTCGTCTGTTACAAAAATTTTATACTTATAGTCGTAAATGAAGAGAGATTTATTGGACTTCTTATTACTAGTGCTTAGCCCACTTGCATCAGTTACACGGGTTCAATTCCTAACAATAACATCATTGCAGTTAACTCTCTGTGGTGAAATGCGTATCAGTTTTAACTGTGAGGTTTCAACTGGAGCATTAATTTCAGCTGTTTTCCATTTGGTTAATCTGTATTGCTGTTTATAAACTCTTTATAAGCCGAATACATCACTGTATCTACTTATAATCTAGGTTTTAACTCTTACTTCCTGAGTAGCCAGTGATGAATCAATATGTTGTCTATACGACATGATCTTGTTGACAGTTGACGGACAAGTCAAATTAGCTATTTCATTTACATGTCTTGATGTGCTGGCTACAGCAGATCTTTATTTTGAAACTAAGTTCCGTGTGTGGGTAACCTTTTTGAAATAACGTATGACAGCTACTGATTTAAGAAACTGCTGAAGGATGCAGCTTGTACTGCATGCAAATAAAGACTCTAACTCAGGATCTGTCAGTTCGGAGTCTGACATTCTGATACTTGCCCAACAAAGCAAGTCAATACATTTGTGTATGATTGTATATTTCCATTTTTTGTTATCTCTGTTCACTCTACAGTCTGTCTTATCTGGACAACCATTTTAAGAATCACATATCTATGGCATCTGATCCTGACATCCCTCTCAATGCTTATCGCTACAGTCTGCAGCAAGGCGATCAGGATGCTACGAATGTGTCAGTTAAGTCTATGGGTGGGTTGGGTGCGGTGTCAGGCAAGAGAGGCAGGGGGGCCAAGAGAAAACTTCCTGTTGAAGGTATTTGTGTACGTTATACATTTTATAGTTTTCTTATTGTACATTTGGTTGAAGCATGTTTGGTTATTTTTGATATTATAAGGCAATACTTTAGTTGAGTTAATAAATTAAAAATTAATAATAATTAATTAAAAGCAATCTTTTTCCCCTCCCCCCCTCTTTAGTGAAATCATGGCTTTGCCACTGCAGATAAGTATTGATTGATATTACAAGCATTAATTAGATCAGTGAAAATAAACAATTACACATCAAAATAATCTGTTGACAATCGGTATCGGCTTCACAATTGGCACAATCGTCAATTCTCACAATCGGCACAATCAGTAATCGGCACAATCAGCTAAATGTGAAATCTGTAAAGCTCTAATGTTAATTGACTGATATTTTTGTGTCAATTTCTAACTTTAATAACTTAACAAATTCAGCTTTATGTATTTATACAATTTCATATAATATCTGCTTTGCTTACTATAGCAGTACTTTTTTATTAATTTGTTTTACTCTTTATATTATTCTTAAATAACTCTTCCTCTCAGATGACACAATGCCAGATTTGCGAGGCAATGAGGGTGGTAGGACCCCAGGGCGCCCGATGGCTGGTCCCATTACTTCCACGGTGCTAAAGAGAGCCAGGGGTTTGCCTTCAAGGGACCCCCATGCATCCAGTGAACACGATCAGGAGTCAGTCATCTCTGAGCTGGGGACAGATGAAGGAGTGGAGGGAGCGGAGTCAGATAGAAACTATGACTCGTCAGTTCTTTCTTTTCTTTTGTCATACTTAATTGTGACTGTTTATATTTCTAGTAGTTTTCAGTCTAACTTTTTTACGTTAATTCATGTGTGCAGTTTAAAGTTATTTAATCTTTTTTAATTTTAATGTTCAATTTTTGATAATAATTTTTTCGGACTAATTTTTGAATTTATAATCTTAAATTTATTTTAATTTTAATAAAACTTTATTATAATTTTATGCAATTTTTATTTGATTCAATGTTTAATGCTTGATAGAATGTAGCTTAACTTTCTTGTTGAATACTGTGACTGATTTATTGTATTTAGCTTATGTGTTGTTGTTTTGCGTGTGTTGCATTAACTGTTGTCTCAGTTTTAAGGCTTGTATTTGTTGTCTTTAGGGATGAATAGAAGCATTGACCAATTCGTATTGTTTTAACTTGCGGTAAATAGTCAAAACTTAGATTCCGCCTAGACTATTATTGCTTGACTTGCGGGATTTAGTGGCAATTTTTTTATTTATTATCACTCGCTTTATATCATTACGTTACATCTATTGGTTTATTTAAAATGTAACTCTTTTTTTCTCACTGCATTTGAGCTTAACTTGCAGGCCTTTATCATCATTGAACTATTTGGATATTTATTGAGCTCTCATTGAGATAATTTGATGCATGTGAATTGATTCGAGTTCATTTTGCTTTTTCTAGTGGCATTGACTTTGTCATTGCTATGTAATTAGCAGATCTATTGACATGCTTTTCTAATCTTTCTCTTTATTTTATGATTTTTTTCTCATTGGCTCATTGATTTAATCAATTATGAAAGATTAAAAATAGTCTTCAGTATTCAATGCTGAAGAAGCATGTTGTGACATAGTAAATTGATTTTTCTTTATTTGCATGGTGTCAAATCAGCACGATGATATTTTTCTTATTCGCTTTTCTATATTCTTTGCATGTGATTTGTGTGCATGGAATCTTTTATATTTATATTCTAAATTAAAGTATATGCATTTTAATTTGTGGCCATTTGATATACTTTTATATTTTATAATGTTTCATTGTTTTCATTGATATTGTTGCATATAATAACAGTGGGATTAATAGTGGAATTGTTGTAATTAATAGTTTACTAAGTAATTATTAAATTATGATTACATTAGCAATAATTACCAGTAAGTGTCAGAAAAATTAGTCAATTATAGTTTATATATGTTTTAGTACAATTGATTTTAATGCGCAATGTATCTCATAAACAATGGACTTTAGTATATTTATACTATTCAGATAATTATTCTAATTGTAATGCTTTATACATTTTAATCCATTTTGCAAATCTTCTTCAACAATAATTTTAGGTTTAGAAATGTAAGTAAGCTCTCCGCAATTGGTCATGACAGTAAAAGAGTCAACTTGGGTCAATCTAATAATTCTCATATTCCTGGTCAAGCAGTGACACCTACCAAGCGAAGAGTTAAAATGGAGAAAAACACAAAAGTAAAAGCTGCAAAGTCATTGAATGTGCGAGATGCAATGGAAGCCATGACAGTGAGTTGTGCTGATGATGATGATGATGATGAAGATTACCGGATTGAAGAATTTGGTGACTCGGAAAGAATTCCTTCTAGAGAATATCGTGCGCCTTCTGAAACAAATGAAGCTACAATGAAGCTAGCGACTAGTAATATGACGAAACAAATTGAGAATAACTATATAGATAGATATAAAGATAGAGTTGCTGTTCATGGCATTGCTAAAGTTACCGATCCTGGAAGTGAAGAGAGTCACAGATGCACTTTTAGCAAAGTTAGCCTGACAGAAAAGTCAATTTGTTTTGATAGAGGGATGACGGAAGGAATGAGTCAGTCGAGTATTGAATTGAGTCCTGGAGAGATGGACTCAAAGGAAGAGGTCTCAGAACACAGTGAGACAGAGGTGAGAGGTAAAGTGGGACGACAGATAGATTCGGATGATATAGGAAAGCGAAGTGAACTAGAAACATCAGAGGATAAGGAAAGTGATGATGAAAGAGAGAGTGTAGAAGGCGAGAAAGACTCTGAAGTTGAAGAGGTGGATCAATCTCAGCTTGATACAAATTGTTTTCACTCTTTGGAAAAAAATGAGAAAGTAAGCGTTATAAAAAGATATCAGAGTGGTTCATCAGACAGTGCAATGAATGGAAATATGATAAAGAAAGATGAAGTGCATCCTCACAAAAAAACTAGCATTCATGGGGCAATGAAAGAAAAGCTGTATGACAGAAGTTATGACAAGAACTTGAACAATAAGCAGAGTGGTTACAATCACAGTCTGTCTGTTAAGTCTGATGCTAATGAAATTGCTTCAAAGAATGTTTGCAGTAAGATGGTTTCTAGCAAAGCTATTGCTATAAAGGCTGTATGTGGAAAGAGTTTTCTTGAACAGAGAATCTTTGGCAAGACCGTATCTAATGAGAGAAGGATAAGACATCCAGATGTGGAGCCAAGTTCTGAGGAGGAGGAGAAGGAGGAGGAGGAGGAGGAGGAGGAGGAGAAGGAGTCTGAGAGAGAATTGACTTGCAATGATTCATCGAAAGTGCTCACAAGCAAAACTTTATATGAAAGTGATAGAGAGGAGAGCAGTCCTGCTGTACAATCACTTGATGAAACTGAGCCAGATGCGAGTGTGAGTGTTAAGAGTGTTGTGTTGCAGTAGCCCGGTTAAGTTAATAATTGTCATAACTCAGTTAAGTTACTTGTTACATTACATTTACTATAGATGTAATATAATTAAGTTACAAGTTGTTAGTTTGTTATTACATATTGACATAACTTAATTACATTGTTTCCATAACAGTTAAAGCTTCTAAGAGTAACACATATGTCATTTTTAAGCATTTATTTACTGGTTCAATATTTTGCTTAATGTAATCTGATGTCAAATTATGCAAAACGAAACATCAGCAGTTGGTATCATTGAATTATCTTTTTCTTAGCTGCTAGTTATTAAAGTTTATACAAATAAAAAATGATAAAAAAGATATTTTAGAGTGGTTGATTTTAATAAAGACTTAATAATTTCTTTTCGTATCAAATTGTTCTCAATTTCATATTTTGTTGAACTCATTACTTGTTTAAAAGTTACGTTATGACTTTAGTTATGACTAATTCACTTAATGATCAATTTCTACTTAAAATGTTAAGGTGGTGGTATTTAGTTTTCTTACTTTTATGCAACATTGCTTGAAATTTGCTTTTAATAATTAAGTATTTTCAGGTAAGTTTATTTCAATGTAATATTTTAGTTTGTTATCTTTCAATTAGTCATCTTTCATTAAATCCCAGATAGTTTGATTAGTTTTTGATTTCCTTATTTTTTATTTGAAATATGTATATCTAAATATATAAAATATATATTAAATAAAATATTTTTAATTAAAATATAATTATCTAAAATAAATAATATAGAGATGATAAAAAAGAGTGTAAATAGTTGCAGGCGCATATGGTTAACAGATATCTATTTTTATTTTAATAGATTTTGTTGTCTGATAGAATTGTCACATTTAAAACTATATTTGTCATCTAATGCTAATCTTCAGTTCATTAATGTAACATTATTTGAATTATGCTTTATATCTGCTTGCTCCCGATAGCCTCATTGTACGTGTGTGGCGACCAACAAATGCATTATTTACACAATTAATAGTTAACTGCGCAACTAATGATGTTGTCACGATGTTATTTATGTATTATTAACTATGGCCTATATTTACAGGAAAACTGATTGTTATGATATTACAAACTTTAAGTCTTTTATTCATCTTTGATAGAAATAAAATAATTTTCGCAATGTTAGATGAATATTTTAAGTGTAATGAAATTATATTTTATTAAGATCGTAAATTATTTTTAAATTGTATACAATGTCATTATGATTAACTAAAAGGTAATGAAATTAGTTTAATAATAGAAGATAATGTATAAAGTTTAATTCTTTGATTTCATGCGCTTATTGTGTCCTTACTTAACTCAAGGCCAATCTACTGGCCTCACCTCACGTCTAGTATATAAATCATATTGTGTACTATTTATCTATATTGATATGTTGTACATAAATTCTTTGTTTTCTGCAGGCGAGTGTAATGGATTCAGACTATTAGACTGTGTCAGTGCGGTGTCTCATCACTTCAGATCATCTTTAGTCCGTTCACTTGTAATTAAGACTCAATTGCTCGTTGTGACCGTGTCTATGTTTTAATGCAATCTGGTAGTTTGTCAACTCTAACGACTGTATCGCTGATGAAAAATTGAAATTTTATACTATTTAAGTGTTTGTGTTCTATTGAAATGTAATAACTGCATTATTTTAAATGTTGCTGTCATTGTGATTATGAAATGAAGTGACTGAAAGTGTTGAAGTTAAGATATGTTCTAGTTAAGAATTAGTCATTTGTTCTCATGAGTCCATTGTTCTATAACTGAAGATTTATATGAATCTGCATAGAATAAAGAATAGTCTGCTAAATGAAGGCATATTACAAGCAAGACATGCCATGGACTGTATATGAAAATGTGACCTTTGAACTCAAGAAGAACTTTTTAAGATCAAAGGTCACATCAAGTCAGTTGATGAGGTTCCATCTAGCTGTGTAGATCATGATAATGAGTGTTCTTCTAAAAAAAATCTTTTCTAAATCAATCAATAAATTTGTGAACTGTGGCAAAGAAGATATAATCAATCTATGAATTGTTGACTTATGAATAGTGAATTGTAATAAACATCAAATAAAATCTAAATGATGTAATTACAGTCCAGCTGTTGAATCACAGGATACTCTTAGTTTTATATTAGTTGATTGCCAACATAAACAAAATATTGATGTCATGGATTCATGATACTTTTGATCTTAGCAAAATTATTCATTCAAAGAGTCCTGGCTGAATATGTACATGACAGAGTGTGTTGTTTAGATTTATGTCCCTGTCTGGAATGCTAATGATAAATACTATAGAAAAGCCATAAGGGTGATGAAAATCTATCCAATAAATGAAGATGAGAATGATAATGACTACATGAGACACGATCTAGTGTCATACAGCTATTATTACACGATCGCAAAATTATCAAACTTTGAAAAATGCGCAGCCAGAATTATTGAATGCTGCTTGTAAACTCGTTTGCAGGAAGTTTGTATTCAAGGTAGTCATAATTTGTATCATCTTTTATCTTCGTTTACTTATACAGCGTTGTTTTCTGTAGTTTTCTTTCAGTTGATCTAAGACATACTAAGTACTAATGTAAGTACTAGTACTAATGTATGCGTTTACGTTACGTGTAAGTCTTTGTTTTCTTAATTAAGACTTAAGATTTAAGGGGAGTTACAAATTTTATATAGATCTCGATCCTCACTAAGTAAGTTTTATTTCAGAAAAATTGTAAATAAATGGCAGATGAAATAAAAAGAATAATTCTGGAAATTTAATTTATTCAATAATTGTGATAATTTTAAAATTTATGCGGCTATTTTAAGTTATTTCCAATATTGGATAATGTAAATATTGAAGCCAGTGAATTTTCGATCGCACATCTTAATGTTAAACTCAATTGGTTTGGTAATTTTTAAAGCATATTTTAAATGGTTAATGAATGCAAATATTATTATTACTTAATACATTTTTATTAATACATTATTTAATTATCATTACTATTTAAGGAAGCCTTGTAATGAGATGGATTATTCAGACCTGTTTGTGTGTTAGACATCTTTGTGTAGTTTATCGTTCGTAGTCTTCTAGTTCATTATAATTATAAAACTGTAGGTTGTGTTGTTTATTATTTTAGACAATGCAATGTTTGTTGAAAAAGAAGGAAAATTTACAGACAACAAAAAGTTTAGACAAATATTAAATGTGAATACCTTTTAATATGCATGAAAATGTGGAAAATAATTTATTGATTAATGTCATGTGGACAAAGCTATTTAGTGGCACATGAGCTTTGTATGTAGAAATAACTAACTCTCAACACAGCACACTGAATAATTTTTCCTTTCAAAATGACACTGTCGATTCCTGAACTGAAAGAATATGGCTCATTTCAGTGTAAATATACAGGATATGTGGTTTAGTAAATAGGCAAGGTATACTGCATGCAATATAGTTTATAGAAAAGTAGTGATTTCAATAAATCAATAAAATATTGAATATTACAATATAATATTGCAAAATGTTACAATTTTGGAATAGGCATTTTTGTTCAAAAGTTAATAACATCAAGGAAGATGGATTCAATTCAATAATTATTGCATTTCAAAAATTAAATACTTGTACAGAAAAAACAAAATAAAAGAAGATTGAAGAATTTCTCTCATAATTTTTAAGTTTATTATTAACAGCTTCCATAGATTGGTGTCAAGTCAGATACTTGGAAACTCATCTACTGGAAATCTCCATTATTGTTTTCAGCCAGATGAGACTAGCTTCCTTGTTAAAATTTATATTTTAAAGCATAAATTTAAAATTGTTAACTTATAATGCCTTTTTCAAACTAAAAAATAAATCTAGGCGAGTTTCCTACTAGGGGAGATCCTCAGTAGGCGAGTTTCCAGTGAGTGACTTAAAAATCTCTGCAGACATTTAATATATAGATCTTTAATTATTGACTAAGTATTACAAGGCCACTGCAAGACAACATTGCAAACAAATGAACATTTATTAAATGAAATAATAACTTTGTCTCTGCAATGCAAATCTAAAAACAGATATGTAACTTTTAAAAAATTATTTATAATTACATCTAAAATTAATTTACCAATTAATTATGCCTAAATAATTATCTCTAACAGATAAGGTATTACATCATATTATTGACAATCGCTGTCGCATTGTCAGATCTGTCTTTATAGAATAAATGAATAATGAAAACTTTGGAAGCAATAATAAACTTGAAATTTATAACTCAATCTAAATATAGCTCAGTCTAAACATAGCTATAGAAGATAAAAACATCAAAATTGAACACTTGAATCAGAAACTTAATTTTACATTCTGATCCATTTATAGATTCACTGACAGCAGATAATTACAGATTGTAAAAATGGTACATCGTTAAATTGGTACATTGTTAAACTTTACAATTAAAATATCTCGTCTCATAACAACTACAACAACACTACAATGTAAACAATGAAACTGTTCGTCAATAAGGTACTAAATAAATCTCAAACAGCAAATTCTACACTACGGTTATATACACAAGATATAGACACAGTATAAAAAAAACAGGAACTGGCATCATTATTTAAATAATGGATTTAAATTCCACTAAGAATAAAATTAAATAAAATTCACACTAGTAACTCTGTACAATCCTGAACATCAAAAAATGCAGACTAAGCCTTCTTATCTATGCTACCTAACAGTACAATACAATTGAATACACAACTCTAAACTGATAAAACACAATTGAAGCAAACCTACAAAACTATCTAACTGACTACAACTAGATGCAGTTGACAGTAAACTCGTCCTGTTTTGTAATCTCAAAACTGTCGCAGGCGATAACCGCAGTAAATCAGTAAAAACATCACGCGCTGAAGCATTAAAATTAAAATCACCAGTTGATAAAATATCAAAGACGCAACTGTCGAGATAAAAGTCAACAAGACCTTGACAAGCCAGCATAGCATCACTTAGTTTGATTTCATTCGCACTGACAGAGCGTCTACTAGGAGATGAACCAATCCTATCACTCGATATATCCCTCTTAAAGTATTCCACCAATGAGATCCTCTGAGAGTGAGGACAGCCAGACAGACAGAGCTGCATAAGAGAATCACCTCTAGACGTTGCGTTCTCAATGATTTCTCTCGGTAATCTCACAATGACGGACAAATGAGGTCCAGCGACGTGATATCGTATGACAATCAGAGTGTCGATATATCTCAAATAAATCTCAACGCGTGAGCCAGTGTCATAATCATGTAATCTAACGCTATCAGAGGGACCAAACGAGGTCTGTCCGTTGTCAAATAAAGAAGGTAAAGGATCAGAGGCAGCTAACGATGACGCTTGGTAAGTGACGTAATCATCAAGAGCACAAGCGTCATTACGCTTTATAATAACTGTCACCTAAACCAAATCACATTTTATATTAACAAATCATACATATATGAAAATAAATGTTTATAATCCAAAGCAGGTCAACTACTTTAAGTCACAGTTAAAATAATTATCA
Organism: Oconnorella tubifera; assembly: GCA_034700105.1. Taxonomy (NCBI): domain Eukaryota; kingdom Metazoa; phylum Annelida; class Clitellata; order Enchytraeida; family Enchytraeidae; genus Oconnorella; species Oconnorella tubifera. The sequence goes on from JAQIXG010000426.1 coordinate 24,418, forward strand.
TCATCAGAATGTCTTTTTCTCTCACTTTATAATGGTCAACAAGGCTCTTTCAGTCCTCTAATCATTACGCAATAAAACTTCAACAGAAGCTAAGAATAAATCTAATGTCTTGTTACTTAATCTCTCGTACCTTAGTGATCACGGATCCCCCGTCACGCCCCATTGCTTCACTGGTCACTTGTATGGACAAGTAGTCATTATCAATAAGAGACCAAGCGCCCAGGATTTGACAAGTCTGATGCGAGTCATCAAAGCGCTCAATGTGAGGGTCACCAAACGCAGCGCACAGTCTATGATCAACTGATCGCGACGTATACAAACACTCAGTGTCGACATCTGGTGAAGGCAACTCATCAAGTTCTGGGGGTTTGAACACAGGACCCTTGGCACTACAGTTAATGCTCTTCATCTGTTTCTCAATGACTTTCTGAGAGCTGTGATATCCCAGATCTCCGAGGCAAGAGCGTGACATGTTCTGAATGCACAGAGAGAACGTCCTCCACGCTATGCAACGTGATCGAACACTTTCAGGCGACGCAAAGCTGCGCCCCCCTCCACCCCCCCGAGAGGCAGGGTTGCGTACCTGAAGTCTTTCCTCAGCACGACTGAAGAGATTAAGACAAGGAGTTAGATCACAAGTGTCTGGTGATTCTTTCTTTCTCGTTGCTGAAAGAAATGAAGCATAAGAGCATAAGAACAATTATACTATATTATATTGCTTATGTTGCTTATTATGTTATGAAACGGGTTGTTTTAAATTATAGCTAATTCGTTTTCATTAATATAGATACAATATAAATTTGGCTATAGAAGTATTTATATTTACTGTATGTATGAAAAATATATATTTAAAAAGCCTTCACACTGTCAATGCCTATTGTAACACGTGTGATTAGAAATATACCACTTTGCTGCACCCGTTATCTTTGTGCTTTATTCAATAGTTATGTTCTTGATATCATTTATACAGGATAGTCTATAGTTGTAAACATTAAACTTAGCTCTTTAACAATAAGCAGATTATAATCATTTTGCTGAACATACGTTCTGGCTATAACTAAACTAGAATGAAACTTATATAATTATTATATACGAGTTTCTAATAGATGAAATTCCTGCTGGCAAAGTTCCGAGTAGGTAAGTTTATACAAAGCAATTAATTTGAGAGATGAACCTGTCACGGTTAACCAGAGAGAAAAGAGAAGAAGAAGATAGAGACAAGTTGTGTCCACTGAGCAATGAACTCTGTGAATATAAGCCAGTCTTCCCATACCAGTCCATGTAAGCCAACCGAGAGTCAATCATACACGCTTATACAACTGGCTTAATACTACACAAAGCATATCCAGATAGCATGTCGCAAATAATTACATTAGAAATTCATATGTAACGAAGTATAAAAATATCAAACAAAATGGTTAAACATAATAAATGTCAAATTTAAAATACAACTTGAAGTTACGTTTCACTTTTACAAAAGTAAACAACTAAATTAAGTCACAATAAAGTCACACTACAGCAGTATCATGGCCGGACAAAATGACCACATACAATATGTCTTGGACACTATGTTCATGGTTTAAATGTCCACAGACCAAAAATCTTTGAAGAAATATAATTAAAACATTCACTAATGTTAGGGTTAGAGTTTAGACTTTTTATTGATTCACAAAATCTTTTAATATTTTGTTCGGGGACATTTTTTCAGAGATATTTTATCCTATGACTAAATTGTCAGGGCACCCAGCAATATGCATAATTTAATAATTCACTGACAATCATATCCAAGATTGTAACGTTAGCGCTTGATTTGAAAATAAAATTGTAACAAGTTTAAATCTCGCTTTACACCCAACATTCTTCTGAATTATTGCAATCTTTGACAAAATGCATAATTCTACAACTCTGCCCTATAAGTTAGATTATAACTTTGAGCAGTTCAGTCATTTGAGCGAGTAACTTAATAATCTTATAAAACTTAACTATAAAACTCAACTTATAAAACTTATAAACTTTATAAATCTGAGAATGTAATGTTTATGAGATACATAGATAATACACACTAATAACATGTAGTCGAGAAGCGACACACGAACAATCCAGAAAATAAAGACTAGGAAATGACATTATAAAATTCCCCTCTATCACATAAAATAATCTAACGCTTCTAATAGAATTCTTAAATACGATGTTTAATAAATCTTAAAAATTACGACAAAATATCTACAAACACATCAATCAATTCAAACGATTTCTCGCCCTCATCAAATATCACGCATTCCCCAGTAAAGACGCGCTATGGACGAATGAGAAATCTCGTCTAAAGTAAACGAGGCGTAGCAGAAGAGACAAAGCACGAGAATATTAACGCGACGATATTAAATATAGGCTAATACTCACGCGTAGATGAATAATTAATAGAAAAAATAGCGGACAAGTTTTTCCCTCCCATCCTAACGCTGAGTGGATTATAAATAAATAAAAATTTAATTATTTATTGATCTTACAAAAAAAACAATCGCCATTTTGTAGTGAAGAATCCAGTTCTTTACCGAGCAGTTAAAATGCATCGAGTCCAAAACAAAATCGGTTGACTAACCGGAGTCTCAGAGACTAATCAAAGTAAGCGAGATGATCAGAATTCTACTGTCGTAAACGCATGGATATAAGAGTTTAAGCTTGTTGACTCCTGTTGCTACAGAACGCTGTAATATTTAGGCGTTTAGAGTTATACGACTGATTTTAATCGTCAATTGAAGGAGTTAACTGTGAAGTAGTTCTTGCATGATGATCTAATTTTATTTTATTTTAATTTTAACTATTCATCCGTTTTGCTCGGAGCAGATCCACAGCAGATCCCCGTTATAATATTTTCAACTAAATCTGAAGGCAAGTTAGAAGTCGTTGGGGATCACCATTTTTTGATATTTCAAGTATTTATTGTGTTAATTTATTGTTTTGTAATAATTCTTGACTTTTGTCTCAAAGTTTTTAAGTTAATAAGTCCTTTGTCGCAGAGTTCTTGTCAATTAGTTTGTTGTCCTAAAGACTGAGGGATGAGACTTTTTCTAGTTGTTCCTCACTACCCAACAACAACAACAACAGTGACAGATGGCTTTTTCTTAGTTAACGATGGTATCGTTTTCTATAATAATCTACAACCTAATTACTCTATGAAGCTGTTAAGAGATTTGAATACCATCCAACTTAGATCATTTCATCTAAGCTTACATCATTTCATCTTTATTATCTCTTAGAGAGATAATAAAGCAAGACTTACTAACAGTTATTTTTTTCATTTGAGATAATTTTTAGATTTTTAAATTGTAATGAAATTAATTATTCATAACAGTAACGAATGTAGGACGAATTACAGGTCTACATTTCCTTTTTAACAATTATCATCGTTCAGTGATTGATTTCCCCATCCTTGTGTCGAAAACTTGATATGACGTTTATTAATTATCCAGGGAAATTACACAGGTCAATTATCTCCAGTAGCTAGGCTTCCAACATTTCCAGTAAAGACTGTAAAAATTACACGATAGAAATCTTCAGTAAGTTAAAATTCTCTTTAGTTCTATCAAAGTTGTAGCTTTCACGATACATCAAAAATGTTAAGAAGAACATGAAATGATAGTTTAGTTACGTATTTACATGAACGAGTTAACACCACTGTCCATACTGACCATACATCATTGACGACTACCAAAAGTCTAGGCATCGAATACCGAACACAAACCACCACTAATCATCATTGACCAACTACCACAACTGACCTTCACCACGCACAGACTTGTCCCCTGATCTCTCAGACTAGTTCTTCCCAGTTAGATTCCTTATTTTTAAAATTAATAACAATCATACTTTAAATCCTTTTTACGATATTTTTCAAATCAACCAGATTCTCCCTTACTGTCCCTCAACTTTTCGATTCGTTGTATGCCAAAACAAAACTCTACTATTTTTTAAATACCATAATAACAAAAACAACTTCAAACAATAAAGAATATGTAACATCATTGACAACACACATCTGTCAATTCTCTGACAATCAATTAGAGTAACAAGTCAGCATGGGTGAAAGTAATATTATACTCATCACTTTAATTAGAGAACGTAACAAATCAACAATAACTCAAGTTAAAATTTACAAAACATTACACAAAACACAAGTATCGCTAAAAACAAAATTTATTTACGATTATTGCTTTGTATAAGCATAGAGTATATATATATTGATCAATTCAAATCATAGCAACACTACCACACAGTTATCAACGGCAATAAAGTATCGACATTAATCATAAAAATATGCTTATTAACATGCCAATCAAAAGTTTTAATGTTAACTAAATAAATCACAATTAAGAAAATATAAAAAGAGATTGTAAATTATAGAAAAGACGGCGATTACTATTCTGTCAACAAATGACTATGACTTAATGCCTTAATAACTTCAAATTAATAAAACAACTAATGAAGTAATTGAAACTAGTTCTTAGTCCAACTCTTAACTATCCCAAACATGGATGCAAAAGTAAAATATCCCCAGTGAAAATGAAATAATCAAGCTAAATATAACTAGTTTAACTCATTTTTGTCATTGTGTAATAGAGACTAACTTAAACATTTTACTGCAATAGCTCGATGAATTAAAAATGTTATAAAAAGAAATTATGATAAAACTTTCAATTTCACTGTAACTAAGCTTTAAATTAGACTAGTTTCACAACTTTGTAGTTTTTTAAACAAATTGCTGGAAAAAGATCGTATGGACTTGGTATATGTAGAAAAAGCTAATACTAAAACTATCCCTTGTGTATTCTGATGATAACCTGCAGTATTTCCTAATGCTTCCACTTCACTTTAAAGTCAGCAACTGACTCTATTGTAGACGAATAATCGTCCACAAAACTGTCAATTAGGGAAGTAGTTACGGTATCCATAACAACGGGCATCTCATTATTATCATTACCATGGTTACATTGAATCCAGTCAACAGTTACCGCGGCAACTCTATCAGGCTGAAAGTGAGCAAGCATTAAGACAGATCGTAACGATGCAAGGCGCGCTTCTAGTGACACTGCTAGCAATATAAAACAAAATACAGATTAAAACTTAGAATATATTATATATTTATTTATATATTATATATTTTGTATTGAATCCATTCTCCAATATAGCATCTATCGCAGTCTGTATATTGTATGAACATATTTAAATTAACTTAATTTAACATCACAATATAATACTTTAAATGATCATGAATTTCATGACCATGATAAAATAAAGTCTAGTTTAGGTGTGCATGAAATTTATTCATTTATTTGTTAGCTTTGTTGGTGAGCATTAGATATCATTGCTAAACAAAAACAGTATTGCTATTTACATAGTAAATAACAATACAAAATTAAACCAAAAAGTTGCAAATAATAATTTCAAATTAAAAATGTTTGTTTTATTTTTCCAATCTCACCAGAAGTAAAGCGTTATAAAGTATTACATTAACAGTTTAATAATAAATATTAAATCTGAGTTTAAGTTCAACACTTACTGACTATTGAAAATTGATTTAAATATTTAACACTAATCGAGTTGTAATGTTGTAACTGATTCCAGTCCCAAGCAAAGTGTTGTAAGAACTTCTTGAGCCAAGTTCAAGAACAATAACATAGACATTAAGCAACATTTTTAAAATAAAAAAGTAACTTAATGAAAGGCTACTAAATATAATACAGCTATTAAAAAAGTTATTCAAGTAAAACAGCTTTTAAACCAAATCTCCCAATGCTGACCTATAGGAAGAGTGAGAAGAGCTAGGAGTGTATTAAGAATCTTCTCTACACAACTCTGCTGAGAGACAGGAAAGTGGCGAACAATACGGCCTGCACAACAAACTAATATGACTTAACTCGAGTTAAAACAAAACACATAATAAAACAAAGAATTAATAATCAATGATTGATCAGCTGCCTCTAAGTTTACTAAGAATAAATAAAACTTAAATTTGACATCAAGTGAAGAAACAAACCTAGCAGTGAGATAATGTTGACAATAAAAGAGGAAGTTTCCGTAGGATCAGAGGCCCATCCGTTGAGTTGAGGCCAAAGTAGACCCACAACCACTGCGTTGTTAGTCCAAGTCCAACCTTCAGCAATACTTAACAACTCTAATGCTGTCTGTATATTCAAAACACTTTCTGAAATATCATACATACACTGCAGTCACTAAGCATGATTAATCAAAAAACATACATATACAATGATGACCTCAGCAGGAGAGGGTCGAACATCATTTTATAGAAGTTAATATCAACAACATGCCAATCAAATAGTTCTGTCGTTTATTTACTGCATGTCGATTAGTAGATATGAAATATTTAACACAGAATGTAAATCCATGGCTATTGTTAAATTTAAGGTTAGAAATAGGGTTAGAAATTAAACTATAATCCCATATTACATAAAAAAGACTTTGTATTTATATATCTATTAATATTCTTGTCTGTATTATAAAATATCGTGTACTAAGTAAGAAGAGATACCATGTACAGAGGTTGACTGTTGAGTAGAAGCAAGTTTGAGTTTGTCCAGTAAGTTAGCAGCAAGTTGTCTGGCATCAATTAACACTGGTCGCCAACCACACAACTTCTCAAAACTGTATCTCATCTAGGATTGTAAGCAGCAATCAATCCTAACAACTTCTCATTAATTCAATAATAAACTTAATAAATACAGCGATAAGCTTAACAATATATCTTAATAGCTTTAAAAATGATTGTAATCATGCAAGGTGATTTGATCAAGTGGTTACATATAATTAGGTTGAGAGTTCAACTCCTGACAGGTCTTAATTACCTGATACGCTAGCATTTGTTCATATATAAAAAGGTATTACAAAGGTTATGACTATAATTGATTGGTAAAATTTGTTCTTTTTCACCAAGCATTCAACTTCAAAAACTTTTCAACATTCAACTTCAACAACTTTGCTACACACTAACAACTAATTCTATCACTCTAAAGACTCTGCTATAAGAATTTAAAATAGGAAGATAAAATCTGTGCAAGATATGAATGTTTAATCGTTTGATTGTTTTGATAGATACAGTAATGAATGGACTGTATTAAGAGTCAACCGTTCACTCATCATTTTAAATCTGATTGCTAAGTTCATAATGCTGGTCTTATCTCTGCCTGTGATGATATAAATGAATGAATACTAAATGTTATATAAAAGATGCCCAAAAAGTTTTTTTTGTATTAAAATGACACAAATAAGCAGAAAACAATATGCTATTTAGACATTAAACAGTAAACAGACTTACCTTGGACTGCATGTGAGTATTCTTGGCTTTATTGTTGCACACAATATATTCAATAATACCAAGAACTGACTGATAGTCATCATCATCACTTTCTGAATCTATATCACAAACATACAAAAATTCATTCTACACGATGCACATTTATTTTATTTTATCTAATTAAATTGTTCCTTTGATGCAATATCTTCTATAATTACCTATAATAATGGCAAATCTTAGTTCTGGATTACTGCTTGTGAAAGATGTCTCGGATATCAAGTTAAGTACCTTATTAAAGGGTGCAAAAAGATAGTGAAATACTTTCCTTCAAATGATTCAAATCCCTGACATGTTGATCCAAGTCTAACAATCTACCATTTTACTAAAGAGATTCAAGCAGTATACTGAAGAGTAACTGATTAGTAACGGATATATTTGTTACCTTAAAAAGTCATTGTAATTCACAAATTCTCTTAAACATATTATTTACATTAAATATTACTCCTCTTGCTCTCACTTGATATTATTTATTAATATGACCTATCAATTTTCATTAATATTACATATATAAAAAAAGTCATTTATAATCATGATTTTAATCACTTAACCTTTAAATAACAATTCTGAATGTATAAAAAGCAGTTAGTGTACCTTGCTTAATTCTGATTGGTTGAGGCCAGACAGTTGCAAGAGCCAATGAAATAGAAATAAAGCCTGAATATTTCTCCTTCACTGCATTCAAAACTAACAACCGCACTCTCTCTACATAACCTAGTTAGAGGAATACATATAGAGATAAGATAACAATGTTATTAACTTTAAAACCTTTACTTATAACTTAGAATTACTCGAGTAAACATTTATAACTGATAAAGGCATCACGACTAAATCAATACCAGTTGATGACAATTTTATTGCTCGTGAGTTGAATAAACACTATGCTAATGTCTCAGCTGACCTTAAGTACTCTCTCCCTCAGCTAAAAACCGGGCCACTGCAGAAAGGCCACGATAAAGCATTCACACCAGATCAGATGTATCTATTACTGACATCCATTAAAAGAACTGCATCCGGTCCTGACAAACTGCCACACTGGTTTCTAAACTGTGCAGCTACATACCTTTCCCCATCACTGGCTCATTTATTCAATCTCTCTTCGTACAATTCCTATGTTCCTCCTCAGTGGAAAACCGCATGTATATATAATCCCAGTACCTAAGGTTAAACCCGTAACCTCGCCCTCTGACTTAAGACCAATATCCCTTACTCCTACCTTGTCTAGACTGATGGAAAAACACATTGTCGCTACGTATATGTACCCTCTCTTCCTGTGACCTGAATTCAAATGTCAATTCGCTTTCAAACCAACCAGCTCAACTACCGCCACGCTAATAGCTTTGCTAAATTTTGTGGCAATACAACTTGAGCGAGTACCATATGTAAACTGTTTTGCTCTTGACTTCTCGAAAGCATTCGACCGTGTATCTCATCAATGTCTTTTTAACAAATTAGCCAGTTCTGATC